>BMAC01000364.1:934333-948163 GCA_014905375.1 Phtheirospermum japonicum
AGAAGCTGTGGTAAAAGTTTGTGTTGGTAGTAAGTGTTGTGTTTTTGTGGCGGGAGAAGGTAACTCTGGACCGGAGGGCACTTCTTCCGCACAAGCGTTAGTGATGGGAAGTTGTGTTCTTAATAAGAGGTCGCTTTGAGAAGTTGTGTTTTTTGATGAGAAGTCGTTTTGGAAAGTTCGTTTTGAGAAGTTGTATTTTTTTTGATGAGAAGTCATTCTGTAAAGTTCGTATTGAGAGGTTGTGTTTTTGTGGCGGGAGGAGGTAACTCCGCATGAAGTTTGTGTTTTGGAAAGATGGAGTAATTTTAATGATATATAATAAATGAAGTTGCGCGAGCTATTTTGTTGATTCTCTATGGTTAAGTGGTTGTGATGTTGTACTTTTGATTGGAAGGGATATGCTTGACTTACATGTTTTTCTTATGTTCTTATGTATGATTGTTTTTATGCGAGCTATATGTTCTGAATGCTGGTTAATTGCATTGTTTATGAATTATGGTTCGATTGTTTTTGAGATCTTGCGATCTCATGGGAGAGGTGTGGCTGGTTGTAATTTTGCGTAGAGAGTTTATGATTGTGGACAGTTGTGTTCTTGTGGTGAGAGAAGTTACTCCAGGCCGGAGGGCACTTCTCCCGTATGAAGTTTGTGTTTTGGAAGTTTGGTATTTTTCGCAATAAATAAAGTTGGGCGAGCTATTTTGATGGTTTTTTATGGTTAAAAGTTGTGATTGTGTTATTTTATGTGTTTGGGAGATATGTATTTGACTTACGAGATACTATATTCTGATATTATGGATGGTTATATCTGTGCGAGCTAGTATATTTTATATACGAGATGGTTTTAGCTCTATGGGATTATTTGTGATTCGTGGTGTGATTACTTTGAATCTCATGGATAGGAAATATGATTGTGATTGGTTACGAGTTCGTGCGACCTATGTGCGAGTCAGGTTTGTTTGGCATTTAATTGGTTGCATTAACTTGGGGAACTACATAGGCGAGCTTTATTAAGTTGATGTGGCTTGGTTGTTTTGTTTTACTTGCATTCGTGGGGGATTGAGTAGTTTTCAGTCTCATGTTATTGTTATATGGTTACAAGTGTATTGTGTGTGGTCTAACTGTTTTATTCAAACTTGGGGAACTGAATGGTTTTTTTGGGTCATGTGTGATTTGATGTGATTCTTGCTTGATTCGGCATATATTTTACGAGTGTGTTATGGGCTAACACTTTTGTTAGGTTGATGATGGTTTATATGGAGTGAGCTGATGCTCTTATTTAGATAAGTGATGATTTGTGGGTGCAATGGTTTATTGGCCGACCTATTTTAGGTCGATGATGTCTTTATGGTTTTATGGGTTTTTGTGCCTTTATGATTAACGCAATCTTGGGCCTCGATGGGCTATTATGGTATGGGGTCTTGGCGAGCTAAATGATTATGATTTTTGGTATGGAATGATTTTTTGATCGACCTGTTTTAGGTCGAGGAAATGGTTTATGGTGTTTTGAATTTTCAAAAGCATATATTTTCTTGTATTATTGTGCCCGATTATAACTTCATGCTGTAGAAGGGTATGGTTTTAGGTCGTCAGGTATGGGTTTGGGGACTCGCAGGTATGTCTTCTTGGACGATGAGCGAGCTCAGCGAACTGATCTTTGTGAGGTCGCGATTTTATGTTGTAAATTCTTATGGGGTGATTGATATATATCTCGGTATATCAGGTTGGATGATTGATGTAGAGTGGTGAGGTGATTTGTGCGTGTTGTGTGTTTTATGTGTTTATGATTGCATTTTTGAAATTATTGAGTTCGAATGTGATTTTAAGTCGGTGGATAAAAGTTGTGTGTTTTCAGATCGTCATATATATAGTTGTGAACTTGGTCTGGGGACTTGTAGGTCGTCTCTCGCAAGGTGATCGTGCTATCTTAAAAGGAAGTGAGTTCAGTGAAGCTGTACTTTGGCAGGTCGCAGGTACATTCTATAATTTACTGTGGAAGGATGAGTATTATAGCTCGGTTTGTTGAGCTGTGTGATTCTGATGTGTGGTTTGGTAAGGTAAAATGATGATTTACTTATGTGTTTTATTATTGTTTTTGAGGTGGTTGTGCTCTTGTAAATCTGTTTATACATGTCCTACCTGATTTCGTGCCTCAATCAGCTAGAACATGGGGGACTAGCTGATACGGACCAAAATGTGCGCACGTGATATTGTTTGATATTTTAGACTATTTGTGGAAAGCGACCTCATTTCTGGGAGAGGGTGTTCCTCCTAGGAGATGAGCGAGCTGTATTGTGTACTTGAGAAGTAAGCGAGCTGGTTTGTGTAGAGTAGCGACCTGTAGTATGGGAATGAGTTCTCATATAGGGTCATGACCTCTTGTGGTTTGAGCTGTGTACTTGAGCTCGGTTATGGGCTTTGTGAATATCAAGCCTGCGGGCTTAGTGTGAATGGTTTATGATGTTATGGAAAGAATAATGGGCCCAGGCCTATTCTATTAATTTAATGAGAGGTTTATTGTTTATGGGAACTTAACATATAGAAGGAATCCTAATTCTGAGACAGTTGTGGAATTATGGTAGGAGGAGGTAACCCTGGCTTGGAGGGCACTTCTCTTATCTCTATAAAATGAGGAGCATACCTCTCATTATTCTAAACTTATGATATCATTATATTGCATTATTGTTGAGAAGAGAAGGGTCGAGTGTTTTTCGCTTATTAACCTAAGCGTCGGAGGGCCTTAACGGCTTCGAAATCCGGCCCGTTCGAGACGTTTTTTTGCAGGACCAGTTAGGTCGCCAGGAGATTCGCGGAGGGCTTGGCAGGTCGCTATGACGAGTTCGAAAGCAATTTCAGGTCGCTGATCTCTCTTTGAGGTTAGTACCCCTTTTATTTGGTAACCCAACTTTTTGGACTTATCAATAGGTTAATTATAATGTAAGATAAGACACATCATGTTAATAATATATGATAAAAATTCCTAATTTAAAGTGTCCGTACTTCCTAAGTTTTGCCCCTAAAGATTTGTAATTTGTCGGATTTAAAACACTGCCTCAACATGCATAATGTCATTATTACTGAAAGCTCTGGAAGGAGGTTTTAACAACTTTCGGAGGAGCTACATTCTATCTTTGTATGTGTGGTAGTGGATCCAGTGCTCTGCCAAAACCACGGCACATGAGCGACACTGATTTACATACTTGGCCACATTAATTTCTTTTCGTTTTAGTTTCGTGTGCTAATTATTACTCTCTCCGTCTCATTCTATCAGTTGTCATTGATCATTTCACAAAAACTAAAAAACATGATTGGTGTGATAATTATAAGTATCAAATAACCATAATATTATTTTGTTAAAATAATTAAAAGTGTGAAATAATAAAGGTAGAGGTAAAAGTAGTAAAATAAACATTAATTCTTATTAGGAAAGTAAAGAGTAACAATGATTTTCTCATGAAAATGTAAATGTAACAGATAGAATGAGACAAATTTTTTTGTTAAATTACGGTAAATAGAACGGAATAGAGGGAGTAGTACAAGAAAAAAAAACCTAATGTGGCCCCCCAACAAAACAATGTCGTTTTAGTACCATAGAGTCATGTGCTATGTTTTGTCACCGCATCGAATCCCCTCTAGTCTCGTTTGGTTCACCTTATAAGATAGGATTGTAGCATTTATCCAATTATTTCCATTGTTTGCTTTTACTGACAAGAGCCCGAGATACAAATCCTGGCCCGTCATTTATCCCAGCAGAAATGATAAACTAGTCCCATGTGGGAGGGTCGGATATAATTGTCTTGAGTTGTCCACAATCAGAAATTACTTTGCTGACTTTAAAACACCTACCTTTTGATATTCTTACACTGGTTATAAATATTAATTAGAGAAAAATATTTTTTACCTCCTCAACTATGACCATTTTGACACTTTACCTACTAAACTTTTTTTTCATGCAAATTACCTCCTAAACTGTGCGAATTTTGCACTTAACCTCCTGAACTCCCATTTTTTGTGGAAATCCTAGCCGAATTTCACTCGTGTGACATGCACGCTAACATATAAGGGGTAAAATTGACTTTCCATCTCCTACTCATGACTCCCGCTCAAAATAATGGCACGTGAGCACTACGTAGGTACCAAACCTACGTGTATACATATATTAATGTGAACATTATCTTAACAGGTCACACGAGTGCTCACGTGTTATTGTTTTGAGCAGGAATCATGAGGAGGAGATGGAAAGTCAATTTTACCCCTTATATGTTAACGTGCATGTCACACGAGTGAGATCCGGCTAGAATTTCAACGAAAAATGGGAGTTCAGGAGGTTAAGTGCAAAATTCGCACAGTTTAGGAGGTACTTTGCACGAAAAAAAAGTTTAGGAGGTAAAGTGTCAAAATGGTCATAGTTCAGGAGGTAAAGAATATTTTTCTCTATTAATTAAAACTGAACCACAATACATTGATAAATGTTGTCAACCCTAAATGGTTCTTTCTGTTTTATTTTTCACCTGTCTAGAACGCCAAATTGCTCCGACGCATCAAAAATAAAACCCATAAACCATATCAACAATCACACAACTCATCGGAGGTACACAAGAGTGATGGTGGTTTGATTTTTGTTCCTTTGGTAACATCAGAACGTTAGATTCTTAGTTTTTGCATGTTGATTGATTTTTTATTTTTTTTGTATTTTATGATATTTGTTGTGCTAGTCAGAAATGATGATTAATAGTGTTTTTACCATATGAGTTGTTAAAGTGTTAAAATTTTAAGGGGTTTTCGCTTGGATTCATGTTTTCTAAATTCTTTGTCTATTTTCAATTGTGTTATCAGTCGAGGAGTCATATTTGGGTATATATTTCAAATCCACCGCAGGAATAGATCCACCAAAGGTCTTATGTCCTTTCACTTTTTTCTTATAGTAATTATAAAATCTTGCTATCTATGCCGTTATTCTTGTTTTGATGTAATAATATGCTAGAATGAAAATATTTTGCAGCACGCAGCATTTCTCAAAAATGATAGAAAAAATATGGGATTCATGTATGCTCTCGATTTATTTAATGTATCTATGATCTATGATCTATTATGTTTGGTTTGTCATTACAACTATTTTTCATTTGTGTTATTTTTCAGTCGAGAGGTCTTATTTGGATAGCTTTTTCAAATGTAGAAATGGATCCATCAAAGGTCTAAAAATATTTTCGTCTTTTCCCCTTAATTGCAACCAAGCCCACTTGCTATCTATTCCCATACTACCATCATAGTTCTTATTTGCTCTTGTTTTGATGTGATAATTGATAGGTTGAAATTATTTTGCAGCGTACCACATTTTTGGTAAATGATATTCATTCAGTTGATGCTACTGCTGGAAAACAAAGGTCAGCTTTTGGACGTTTGAATAAAATTTAAAAAGATTTAACTATTTCATATTATGAACTTATTATCTTATTTGTTTGGTCTCATATGTACACATTTTTGCTTCTAGTTCTTACACACTTATAAATGCGTGGTGATAGTTACTAGCTCAAGAGGAAAATGTTGTAAATCTAATTGATTGAAACCCGCAAGTGGCAGCAGAATGTAGTGTGGTAGGATCTTGGTTGATTTTGATTCAAAAACGTCTATTGTTATGAATTCAACAAGAAGAAAAGTGTCCAAAACATTTTGATTCTGAAAATAACAGTTCCAAAATAAGGAAGATAAATGATCAACCTATTGTTTTCTTTGTGGCTTATAGGGACTGCCTCATGTTGAGGCTATGATGTTCTACTTCAAGTGATTGTCAAGCTCGGTCATCATAGCTTTCTTATGTTCATTTCAGGATGGAGTATTTTCTTGTTGCCTCCTGATTTGCTAGGCCATTCCTTGATGAATTATCCTCTCATAATCTTATTTTGAAGTTTTTCTTTTGTCCAAAGGATTGGAGATCAGTTTTTTTTTTTTGTATCCACAGGATTGAAGGTTGACCTCCGGATGTACATGATTTAAAGAATTAATACAATAGTTGTCGTTTGAAAAAGAAAAAAAAATAATGATCCATTGGGTTGTTTTGGGTTTCCTACTAATTTTTTGTTTTGTTATCATTTAAAGAGTTATTACACACACACACCGTATATGTAATTTAAAATCGAAACCAAAATTTAAAAACAATAAATCTCCAGTTTTTTGTTAATTGGTGTGCTCGTTGTTCATTTGAAGATGGTAAGTTTCAGAAAATGGCGTCAATACCATTCAGTTGCTAAAGAATGCATTAAAAAATACAAAGATTATTATTTTCAATTTGGTGAATTATTCCTATTATCCATGCAAATAAACACATGATATGACAACTAACCCAAATCAAACAGATACCACAATCAAAACAGCCAAACATTCAATTTAATTGTTTGAGGTATCGACTATATTATGATAAAATTGGCTTATCTTATCAGGTTAACCAAACGACGCCTCATTGTATGGGTAGATGGACTTTTTATATCTATCTTTTTCCCTTCGAACATGATTATTTGCGCAATTTGAGAATGAATGATAACGGTGATGAGGCTGGACAATTACAAGGTGTCAAATCAATAAAGATGATCTAAGGAAATAAATTTTATATCCTATTATTTTTCTAGCATAGGTATCGTCTTTATGGAAACACAGTTATAGTTGACATTTATTTATTATTCGGTTTAAATCAGTGTTTTCGACGATAGGAGAAATTTTTAAGTGGATGTAAAAATTATTATATTGTTATGTTTTTTAAATATATGATATGATCAATTAGATTTCAATAAAAATGATAACTAAAATGCTAATAATGTTACAAATAATTAAACAATCAAAATATTAATAACATGACAAACAGTAAAACTTAAACACTCAAAAAAAAAAATTAAACACAAATAAATGGAATGTTGAAGAAAATGAATTTGGAAAAGTTTTATATGGTAACATTGGTGACATATTCCAAATGTAGATGGGTTGTATGTATTGAAAACAAACGTCAAATTTTTAATATATGTTCTAGTAGATTATCGTGATCTATATATTTTTACAAATTCATATTCGGGTGAGTGAAAAGTCAATGATCAAAATTGGACATTTATATATGTTTATGTAAATATTTGAAAGGTAAATAGTGTTTGGAATTTTCTAAGTAAAGCGGAAACGTCTCACATATGAATTATATTCATTGTTTATCAAAACTGAATTATTAAAGAGGTTGGGCCCTTCTCGGCATTAAGTGTTGGACTGCAAACTGTTTAATTTCTTGATTTTAATTAGTTGTGGCCTTCCCAAAGCTTTCAAGTCTTACTTGGTCCCTAAGATAATGATTGACTTGTTTTAGAAATCTTAACTCCTACGATTTCCTATCTTATTTAAGGGCTCACTCAAGTCTATACCAACCCCCACATAGTATAAAATATACATCAAAAACACAAAGAACATCATCAGCATGCATACATCTCATACCATATTTTTCATGTTTACCTCGCACATCATATAACTTGCAGTTAGGGTTTATTACCCAGTTGTCTGGCAAATCTCGTTCGCTTGGGTGACCGCATTAACTGCTACTCCCAACACTGTTTTTGTTTTTTCTTGGGAGATTCATTGTCATAGATTTGTGAGAACTACGTACTGAGTAGAATCTTAAGGAAAGAGCTCACTTGTCTCGTTATTTAATTGTAATAGATATATGTTAGTTCGAATTATCCTCCACTATTTTCCTATTTCTATTGTTGTATCCCCAACAAAATTAATATTATTATTTGTAATTTGAACTAATGGCAAACACTTCTGATTTGGCTAACTCAACGATGTCTTCTTTGTCCAATGCGACTACGCCTGCCCCAACAAGCTCATCTCTGCCCTCGTCTGGATCTGCTACGATCTTTCTTTGATCGTTCACTAGTATGCCAAATTCTTCTACACCCTCTACCTTCTCAACTGTACAACATTTAGATCTGGATCGTTCACTGGTATGTAGAATACTTCCACGCCCTTTACTTTCTCGCTTGCATCTGATTCTATACCATTTGGTGCTATGATACCTACTTTTGTTGCTGCCCACGCTGAACGTTCTGAAAAGTTCAATGGAAGCAATTTCAAGACATGGCAGCAAAAGATGGCCTTTTACTTAACTACTTTAAAACTATCTCTGTTCTTATGTGATTGGAGACGATACGAGTTTCGATCATTGAGTCTCCATTGATGCTTGGACACAAGGGACTATCTCGATCACTTCAATACATTGTATGGGGTGTATAGTTCGATCAAATGTACTGCATTTGAGCTATGGGTTTATTTGGAAAATAAGTACAAGATCGATGACGCCGCACTAAGAAGTTTATTATCGGGAAACTTATGGAGCTTGTCATGGTAGATTCTAAAATTATGATGAGTCAACTCCAGTTGCAATTGATAATTATAATCATATAGTTTGAAGTTATGCATGTCTGTGAAGATTTCCAACTGAGTGCTATCGTTGAGAAGTTGCCACCAAGCTAGAGAGATTTCAAGAACTATCTAAAGTATAAGTGAAAGCAAATGACTTTTGTGAATCTAATTGTCAAAATACACATTGAAGAAGGCAATTGACAGTATACTACAAAGTAGGGAAATACCTCAATGATGGAGGCAAGAGATCACTTGGCTGAAGCTGATTCTGGGAAGAAACGAAATCACCAAGGTAATGATCACAAAGGCAAGCCAAACAAGAAGAAGGCCAAGAAGTTTGAAGGCAACTATCACAATTCAGGAAAGCCTGAACATACACCAAAAGAAAGTTGGAATGTTGCTAATATCGTTACAAATGACATGTCTGATTTAGACCTTTATGCGATCGTGATGGGGGTAACTCTCATAGATAATCTTAGAGAGTGGCTCATTGATAATGGAGCTGCTTGTCATGTGTGTTCTGATCGGGATGTGTTTTCTGACTATACCCCAATTTACATAAAGAACCTCCATATGGGAAACTTCTCTACTACTGAAGTTGCTGAAATTGGGAAGGTGTTGCTGAATATGAAGTCCAGTTTAGAGCTAACTTTGAAGAAAGTACTGCATGTTCTAGATATTAGAAAATCTTTTGCTTCTGGGTCTCTGCTTGTCTAGCATGGCTTTAGTCTAGTCGGTTTGTTCTTACTAAGAGTGGAAGGTTCCTTGCTAAGGGTCACCTTGAGAAGTGACTAATAAAGTTGAATGTAACGGCCAAACGCCCAATTATTAATAATGGTATTGCTTGTTCTTATATCGTTGAGCCTTGTGATTTATGGCATGCTGGACTTGGACACGTTAACATAAAATCAACAAAGAAATTGGTAGATATGAATTTACTAAATAATGTAAAATTTGACTCAAAACATAAGTGTGAGACTTGTGTTGAAGAAAAATGTCGAGAATGTTTTTTCATTCAATAGAAAGGAGTTCTGCACCCTTAGAGTTAACTCATGGTAATATTTGTGATATGAAACTTGTGCAAACTAGAGGGGTAAAAATTACTTTACTAGTTTTATTGATGACCGCACAATATATTGTTATGTTTATTTATTACAAGGCAAATATGAAGCAATTGAAGCTTTCAAAACATTCAAAAATGAAGTTGAGAATCAACTGAACACTCGAATTAAGGAAATTCGAAGTGACGAAGGTGCAGAGTATGTTGCACCATATGAGAAATTTTGCGCTGAACGTGGCATGATTTATCAAACAACTTCTCCTTACTCACCTCAATCAAATGGTGTTGTTGAGTCTAAGAATCGAATCCTAAAAGAGATGATGAACACCATATTAATCAGTTTGGGGTTACCCCCAAATATGTGGGGGGAACCAATCCTTTCCGCTAACCATCTTTTGAATAGGTCCCCACAAGGGGATGGACAAGACACCATACAGGATGTAGAGAGGTAAATCTTCTGCTTACAGTTACCTCAAATATAGGAGCACTTGGCCAATGTAAGAGTTTTGTAGCTAAAATAAGTGAAGATAGGACCTAAAATAGTCGATTATATCTTCATTGGTTATGCACATAATAACACTGCATATAGGTTTCTGATACACAAGTCTGATATACTTGATTTGACTAAAGAAACAACCATTGAGACAAGGAATACAGTGTTCTTTTTGAAACATATATCCATGTAAAGGAAATGGTGATGGTTCTAACAAGAGAACTCGTGATGCTGAAGTGAAGCAACCCCTATTTTAATTCAAGATGCATTACAAGATGACGATGAACCATGTCACTGGAAAAGGTACAGGATTGTCAAGACATTTGGTTCATATTTCATAATTTATTTGCTAGATAATGAATCTCGTTCTATACAAGAAACTTTGTCTAGTTCTTATACCCTTATCTGGATGGAAGCCACCAATGCTGAGATTGATTTGATCACGCAGAATCATACATCAGAGCAGAATCATACATCAGAATCCCATGGTAATAAGACCCTAGTATACAAGTGGGTTTTGAGGAGAAAGTATAAACATGATGGCTCAATTGATAAATATAAAGCTAGGCTGGTAGCCAAAGGCTTTATACAAAGTGAATGATACGACTTATTTGATACATATTCACCTGTAATGTGAATTACTTTCATTAAAGTGATTTTGGAAATTGCTGGATTGAACAATCTTAAAAATCACCAAATGGATGTAAAAACTACGTTTTTGAATGGTTAATAGATCAAGAGAGCGAGGTGTGTAAACTTTTTAAATCGCTATATGGATTGAAACAAGCACCAAAGTAATGGCATCTCAATTTTGACAATGTGATGATGTCAAATGGCTTTTGCATAATGTATTTATGTAAAAAAGCACACTTGACTCATTCGTCATCATTTGTCTTTATGTTGATGACATGTTAATAATAAGTAGTTCTCTTAATATTATCATAAGGATGAAGAACATGTTAAAAGATAACTTTGATATGAAAGACATAGGTTTAGTCGATATTGTCCTTAGGATCAAGATCATAAGGAACTCAAATGTCATAGTTCTTTCTCAATCTCACTGTGTGGAAAACGTACTGAAAAGGTTTAATATGATTGATGGTGAAACGGTAAAAATCCATTTGATGATAACCTTCATTTGGCGGAAAACAAAGGTAATTCGGTGGTTCAACTGGAATATGCTAGGATTGGGAGTCTCATGTACATTACAAATTGTACCAAACCAGATATAGATTATTTGGTTAACAAGCTAACTAGGTTCGTGAGTAATCCAAACAACGACCACTAGCAAGGTTTTACTAGAGTATTATAATACTTGAAGTATACTCTGAGTTATGGGCTGCATTATATGAGATATCCAGAAGTACTAGAAGGGTACTGTGATGCAAACTGGATATCAGATTCTAAGGATTCACACTCCACTAGCGGGTATGTTTTTACCATATGTGGAGGTGTTGTGTCTTGGAAGTCCATTAAGTAAACATGCATAGCCCGATTCACCGTGGAATCAAAACTCATGTATTTATAAAGATTGTGAAGAGACTGATTGGCTTTAAGATTCTCTTGAGCACATTCCATGTTGAAAGAAGTTGGTATCAACAATTATGATACAGTGAAATAATCAAGCTGTTATCGCTAGGGTTTCCAATGAGATGTATAAAGGTAAATCAGACATATTCGTCGGAGACGCATTACCGTTGGAGAATTTATCACAAGAGAAATAATTTTTGTTTATTATTTGAAATAAAAATAAAATATAGCGGATCTGTTTACAAAGAGTTTGAGCTGAAATCAATTCCATACAATACTAGAGAAAATGAGGGTAAAATCCAAAATTAAAGAACAATCTTTAGTGGGCACCCAACCATGATTACTGGAGATCCCAAAAACTTGGTTAATTGGGACAACCAAAGTTTAGACTGTTCAGTTCTAAACACTTGGTATCTAGCCTTGAGCTAACTCGTCCTTATAAAGCATAACTAAGTGATATGCATGTTGAATGTGATGAGGTTAAGTTTATGACTTTTAATGATGATCTATACCTATTAAGGTGGTGTATTGAAGGATACTTACGATAGACAAGGTCATTTATTTAAGTGTAGAGGAGTGTCCGCCTCGACCGGAGCGCTTAAGAATCCCAAGGGTGTTTCAAGGAAAAAATGGACACAACTATAAGAACTTGAGAAATGGTGTAAACATTGTTACGTGAGTATCACTGTCTTGGTATACTTGTCAGTGGAATAGTACAATGACACTGCCAATTGAGCCATGGGTATATCCAATGGTACTTCAATAAGGAGGGTTCAAAGCAACAAGCTGCATGTTCCAATATATTAATTTTTTTGACGAAAACTGAGCAATTGAGTCACATGCGTCATACATTGATTTTGCACTCATGTGAGGGATTGTTGGAGAAAATCGGGAAAGTTATATATGGTAACTTTGACCAAATATTCCAAATGTGGATTGGCTGTTATTTTTGAAAACAAATGTAAAATTTTTAATCTATGTTACGATTATATTATTGTGGTATATTTACTTTCACAAATTCATATTCGGGTGAGTGGAAAATCAATGACCAAAGTTGGACATTTGAATATGTTTGTGTAAACATTTGGAAGGTAAAGAGTGTGGAATTTCCTAAGTAAAGAGGAAATGTCTGACATATGAGTTATATTCATTGTTTATGAATATTGAATTATTAAAGGAGTTGGGCCTTCTGGGCTTTAATTAATTTCTGAGCAAACTATTTTGGAAGCTTCCAATCCTTACTTGGTCCCTAAGATAAAGACTGACTTATTCTAGGAATCCTAATTCCTATGATTTTCTACCTTGTTTAAGGGCTCCCTCAAGCCTATAAATACCAACCCCTACATAGTGTAAAATATACATCAAAAACACATATTTAATGAGAACAAATAAAATGATTAACATACATACATCTCTATCAAATTCTCTCTGCCTACCTTACGCATCATATAACTTGCAGCTAGATTTTATTTCTTAGTTGTCTGGCAAAATCTCGTTCGCTTGGGTGACCGCTTTGAATGCTACTTCCAATATCATTGTCATTGTATCTTGGGAGATTCATTGTCATATATTCGTGAGCACTACATAAGGGGCAGTAGAATCTTAAGGAAAAAGTTCGCTTGCTTCGACACTTTTCTATTTCTGTTATTTGTTTTCATTTTCTATTTATTATCCCCCATTGTTTTCCAATTGTATTAGTGTATAACTTATGAACTTTTGTGCATGTTACAAATATATTCGACCATTTCTTTTTGAAGCATCTGGTGCAATTCTCCAATCTGAATCCCGACTAGTCACTCGATAAATTCACCATCTCAAGTTGGAAAACCTCAATCTTAATCATATATTCTCATCCATACTTCACGATCATGTTATAAAGAATGATACAAATCTCATGATGTAAATATACAAATTCAATTGGATCTCACATGTTAGAGAAAACTTTCACTATATGCTAACATGCTCAGAGCACACTGGATTCCCCCTCGACATTATTTATGACCGACTCTTGATATTGTGCAAAAAGCCTTTGTTTTGCCAAGATTGGGTGAGGAATGTTTTCATAAAGGATTCCCAAGTGGGATAAATACTATTTAAGAGATAACATACTCAAGTGGTAAGAGCGCCTACCGCCTTGGACTTAGGTCCTAGGTTTGAGTCACCTATGTGACGTGTTGAGGAGGGTGTTTATTTTTTCTAGATAAGGTCTAATGTAATTAAATAAAATTATCACATGTTATCCTTTTTATTGTTAACTCCAAAGCTCACCAGAGCAATATCCCATTTTGCAAGGTTCATGAATACATTTTACCTCTACAACACATTGATGTCGTCGTGCATCTTGATATGCCAAAGGGAG
>BMAC01000364.1:968150-978998 GCA_014905375.1 Phtheirospermum japonicum
ATACGCCGCTTTCACCCTTCCTTTAATATGTTCCATTCGTAACGCAGCCTGTTCTCTTTTTTCCTCAACCAGGTCTAAGGCATCCTGCCTTAATAGCTCATTTTGTTCTTCATTGAAATTCTGGACCCGATGAGTTTTAAGGCTGACCTCTACGGGCACTACAGCATCCATACCATACACCAAGCTAAAAGGGGTTTCACCTGTACTTTCTTTCGGATTCGTTCGGTACGCCCATAGCACAGAGCTCAGCTCTTCCACCCACTTTCCTCCAGATCTGTCCATTCGCGACTTAATTCCTTGAACTAAAATGCGGTTAGTTACTTCAACCTGACCATTCGCTTGTGGGTGATATACAGCCGTAAAGTGTTGCTGAATATTTATCTTGGCGCACCAAGCCTTTATCTTGGCTCCCGCAAATTGGGTCCCATTGTCTGACACCACTATTCTTGGTATACCGAAGTGACAGACCACATTCTTCCAAATGAAACTCATCACAGATTCCTCCGTTATTCTAGCGAGAGCCTCTGCTTCCACCCATTTGCTGAAATAGTCAATAGCCACGATCAAAAACCTTTTCTGGGCTGGGGCCATCGGGAATGGGCCGACCAAATCAATACCCCATTTAGCGAAGGGGCAGGGGGAATTCATCGTCATGAGTTCCTCCGCCGGTTGGTGGATTAGCGGGGCCATTTTCTGGCACTTTTCACATTTTCTAACGAAGTCCTCAGCTTCCTTTCTCAGGGAAGGCTAGAAATAACCAGCCCTTAATGCTTTACTGGCTAGGGCTCCGGCCCCCATGTGGTTGCCACAACACCCCTCGTGTATCTCTCTTAACACCAAACCTCCTTCTGTTTGTGATAAGCATCTCAAAAGTGGTTGACCAAATCCTCTCCTGAATAACTCTCCCTTGATCAGGCAGAATCTAGCAGACCTGCTCCGTACCTTCGCCGCTTCTCTTTTTTCCCCTGGAAAGACCATCTTTTCAAGGTATCTTTTTATGGGGGAATGCCAATCTTCCTCCTCAGCAATCGTACAGATCTGCTCGACTCCAAATTCCCCTTCTGCCTTCAATAAGGCGATCGTTCGTTCATAACAATCCGCGGTTGAACTTGCTATTTTGGCTAAGAAGTCTGCACGGCGGTTTTCTTCTCTGGGAATCTGAACAACAGTTAATTCTTTCATACCCTTGGCTAGCTCTCTGAATTTAGCCAAGTATCTCTGCATATGTTCCTCTCTCGTCTCAAAATCTCCGCTAATTTGTTTACACACAATTTGAGAATCAACCTTGGCACATACGTGATCCGCGCCCAGGTCTTTCGCCATCTAGACACCTCTCAAAAGGGCTTCATACTCCGTCGCCTTGTTAGAGAACGTTGTATTTAATCGAATAGCAAACTCGGTAGACACCCCCTCTGGATTGATCAGGATAACTCCCGCTCTGCAGCCCTGATTACAGACAGAGCCATCCATAAAGATCGTCCATCTTTCTAGTTCTTCGGGGAGGCCAGTCATTTCTTGCATGAAATCTGCCAAGGCCTGAGCTTTAATCGCTGTCCTAGTTTCAAAGCTAATATCGAATTCACTTATCTCAATTACCCATCTGACCAGTCTTCCCGACGCCTCTGGCTTATCCATGACTGCCTTCAAAGGCAAATTCGTTCGTACAATTACACCATGCGATAGGAAATATGGACGTAATTTCTGAGCCGTTCCCACAAGGGCCAGTACTGCTCGTTCTACCTCGACATACCTTGTTTCGGCATCATGTAAGACCTTGCTCCAGTAATAGACTGGCTTCTGAATCTTCCCTTCCTCTCGCAGTAAGACAGAGCTGACTGCCTGCTGTCCTACCGATAAGTACAGAATGAGGGGTTCTCCCAGGACAGGCTTTGTTAGCAAGGTCATACTAGCCAAATGCTCCTTTAATGCGACAAATGCCTCCTCACACTCATCACTCCACTGAAATTTTGCTTTTTTCCTTAGAGCTTGAAAGAATGGTAAGCTCCTTTCTGCAGACCTGGACAAGAATCTACTTAACGCATTGATACGCCCCGCTAAACATTGCATCTCCTTCACATTCCTAGGCACTCGCATGTCCATAATTGCTCTGACCTTCTCAGGATTTGCCTCGATACCCTTTTCCATGACCATGTAGCCTAAGAATTTGCCAGCTCTGACACCGAAAGCGCACTTCTTAGGATTAAGCTTCATCCTGTATCATCGTAGAGTATCAAAGGTTTCCCGCAGGTCTTCCACATGTGATGTTGCCTTCACACTTTTGACCAACATATCATCAACGTAAACTTCCATGTTCCGCCCTAACTGATTTTTAAACATCTTATCAACCAGACGTTGATAGGTGGCTCCTGCATTTTTCAAGCCAAAAGGCATCACAACATAACAATACGCCCCTTTCGGGGTAATGAAACTGACCCGCTTCCAATCATCCTTGGCCAGCCTGATCTGATGATACCCTTGAGATGCATCCATCATACTCAAGAGTTCGCATCCAGCGGTGGAATCGACAAGTTGGTCGATCCTAGGTAAGGGATAGTGATCTTTCGGGCAAGCACGATTGAGATCTCTAAAGTCGATACACATGCGCCAGTCCTCCTGTGTCTTGGGAACCAAGACAGCGTTAGAAAGCCATTCAGGAAATTGTATTTCTTGGATGTGTTTAGCTTTCAACAGTTTCTCCACCTCGACTTCTATGACAACTTCCTTCTCAAGGCCAAAATTATGTTTCTTTTGCTTTACTGGCTTGGCATCTAAGCTGATGTTGAGGTGATGCTCTGCTACTTCTGGGTCGATTCCTACCAGATCTTCTGGAGACCAGGCAAACACATCCGCGCTACTCCTTAATAATGCGACTAGCTCTGTCAAAGTTTCCGGACTGAGGGTTGTCCCTACTCGGAGGGCCCGACTCCCATCCCCCGGAACTACTTCAACCATCATCAGGCCTTCCTTTCTATTGGCCAGATCTTTTTCTGGCGGCTCTACTCTGACTCTTTTGCTCTGTCTCTGTTCCTCCTCATTCTTCTTGACACATTCCACGTAAGTCCGTCGTGAAGCATACTGGTCACCCCTGACCTCTCCTGCTCCATCTTCCGTTGGAAATTTCATCTTCATATGGAAAACGGATATAACGGCCTGACATTGGCTCAAAGTGGGTCGGCCGAGCATGACGTTATAAGAAGATGGTGCATCCATTACTAAGAAACGCACTGTTTTTGTCACCCTGTATGGCTCTTCTCCTAACGTCACAAGGAGTCTCACTGCTCCCAAGGGTTTTAGGGCTCCCCCCGCGAACCCTGCTAAGTAGGTGGTGACCTCTTCTATCTTAACGTCTACCTTCAACTGCCTAAAGCAGTCATAGAATAAAATATCGGCAGAGCTCCAGTGTCTACGAAAATCCTATGGACATTATAATTAGCAATAGTTGCAGTTATAACCAGAGCATCCATATGAGGGGCTAAAATACCATCGCCATCTTCTGACCCAAAGCAGATGTTGGGGGTAGAAGTCATTTGTCCTACGTCATGCGATTTTCGAACTAGGTCTTTTGCAGCTCTGACATAATTGTGTTGTGTCCGCTTGGAGTGCTCCTCAAATTCTCCTCTGATAATCATCTGGATTTCTCCATGAATGACCTGGGTCTGATCAGATCTTTTCACCTCAGTACGCGCCCTATCTTGGCTGCCCCTATTTGTCAGGGTCCGGTCATAATTCTTCTTACCAAATCTAGATTCCTCTCTCCTTATCAGAATATACTCTTTTAGATGTCCCGCCTGGAACATTCTCTCCAATTCGTCCTTCAAATGCGTGCATTCATCTGTGTTATGCCCGTATTCATTATGGAAGCGACAAAAGCGATCTGAACTTTCTTTTCTTGGCCTCTGAGAGTAAGTTTTGGGCCACTTGAGCTCTGGGTGACGCTCTATTGCTTGCAAAATTTCGCCCGGAGGTGTTACCAGAGGAGTGTATTTATCAAATCGAGACCTACCCATTGGCAGCTCTGGCCTGGGCTTCTTTGTCGCTACCCTGTCATCCCTGTCGTACTTCTCTCTTCTCTTCTCCCCTTCATCCTTGAGTTTTAAAGCTTCTTCCAGATGGATATATTTTTCCGCCCTTTCCAAGAGCTCCCCAAATTTCAAAGCTGGTTTCACTACCAGCGATTGAAAGAAATCCCCTCGTCTCAAACCTTGTGCTAGAGGATTTATCAACAACTCTTCAGATGCAGAGGGCACTTCTAGTTTGGCTGTTGTAAACCTGTTGATATAAGCACGGAGGCTCTCACTCTCCTTTTGCTTGAGGCTGAAAAGTTCCAGCGGCATTTTCTGGTATTTCCTGCAGCTTGTGAGCTGGTGTAAAAAGGCTGAGCTGAACTCATCAAAATTGTTGATAGACCTCGGCGGCAGTTGGCTAAACCAGAGCTGCGCTGATTTAGTAAATTCATCGGGAAGACCCGACACATGATAGCGTCCGAAAATTTGTGTAGGGCTGCTGCGATCTCAAAGCGATTGAGGTGGTCCCACGGGTCCGTGGTTCCATTGTACTCAAAGCCTATGGAGCGGTATGAAGCTGGCACATCATCTCGCATGACCTCCTCAGTAAATGGTGTGCCCCTTCTTTCCGGGGTCATCCTACCCGTCACCATTTTTCTCTTAAACTCTCGTACTTCCTTTTGCAGACTCTGCATCTGTTCAGCCAGACCCGGATTAGTTTGGCCTGAAGTTTCGCTGTCAGAGGTGGAGAAGTGCTCTTCCCCATCATGTAAGGGAGCCCTATCCGCCTGCTGCCCTCGGAATGGCTCCGTTCCCGCCACCGGAGCAGTCTGGGCTGGTGGCGTGTTAGACGGCGGCGTTTCCATCTCTGCAAACTTCTTCTCTACCGCCGTCTCCATGGATTTTCCAATCAACTCCGAGAGCTGCAAAAGGAAGGATTCGTTGAATGAACTACCCGTAGCTGGCCCAGATTTACTGAACGGGGGCGGCGTAGTGCCTGGCGCGGCCTCTGTCGATGGGGCTGTCTCTCCTGGCCTCGTTGCCGCTGCATCTGTCGATCTTGGCATCCCCCATGGCGCTGCGGAACTAGGGGTTCCACCGAGCTCACCCACCAAGTTCCGCCGTAAACCGTCTGAAGCCATGAAATAAACAAAAAATCTTACGTCTTAACTTGATCGACCTTTCCACAGACGGCGCCAATTGTTTCAGCCTGAAAAGTGAACTACCTGAGTAATACTCTATAGAAACCAGAGCTTCCTGAACCTACACCACAAAACTAATTAGAAAGGACCACCGGTGATTTTCCGGTGGAAACCTCTCCGATGCTTAAGTCAGTAAGCGTTTGAGGTGTTTTCCAAGAAGAAAATAAGAAAGCTCAAAATAATGACATACCTCTCTCAGCCTTGAGGCTGAGATATTTATAGCTTTCCTTAACGGGGACCCCAGCCGGGATCTAAGGAACACATGGCGTGAATTAAGGGCCGTTACCCAACAAATTCTGATAAGTGGTCCTACTTGTCTCTTTGTTGGGAATCTGAGAAACAGTTCTCTCTTTCCAGATCTTCTTTATTCCTCTCCCTCAATCTGACCTAGTCCACGATTCTTCGTCTTCTCTTTCCTCTAGCCCCTGCTGTTTAACAAGTCAACTCTTGCTAACACCGGGGAAGAGTTCTACCTTTCAAGGGATTCAACCAGGGCCTTTTACCCAGGTCAGGCTAATCCCACCTCCAGGGCTTCAACTGAATATAATCTCCGGACCTCTAGTGTTCTTGCAGATGACCAGGTCAGGGACCTCAAGGGGTATCCATCCTTCCCCACATCTTGTTTTGCCAGGAGAGCTAACTAGATCTTTCGTAGAGACGGAATTAGTCTAGCCTTCTCTTAAGGCTCTCAAATTTCCTGACGGGTACGCATCAAATCTAGGTCGCTGTGTTGATATGAAAGGGTTGAGATTGTACGGGATGAAAACCCATGACTGTCATGTGTTTATGCAGTGGTTGATCCCAATTGCATTTCGAGAATTGCTTCCTCATCCAGTGTGGAAGGCACTAACAGAGTTAAGTTTGTTCTTCAGAGATCTGAGTGCGAGAGTTATTGGAACTGCTGATATGAGTCGTTTGGAGCGTGACATTCCCCTAATACTCTGTCAACTTGAGATGATATTTCCACCTAGTTTCTTCGATTCAATGGAACATTTGCCTGTCCACTTACCATACGAAGCGAGAATTGCTGGTCCAGTGCAATACAGGTGGATGTATCCTTTCGAGAGGTATTTTTGCAAGTTGAAAAACAATGTAAGGAATAAAGCGTGTGTTGAAGGAATAATAGCAAACGCATATCTAGTTTCGGAGGCGTCGAATTTTGTTTCGTACTACTTCGATGATAATGTCTGCACAAAAAGAACAAACTTAAATCGTAATGAAGAAGTTCAAAATGATGAAGACGACACTCCAAATGTTCTATCTGTTTTCAAAAATACTGGTGAAGCTTTCTCGGCCGCAGGGAAGAGATTCTTGTCGGATGAAGAATTGGCCGAAGCCCGAATATATGTTTTACTAAATTGTTCTGAACTCCAACAATTTATCAGGTTAGCTAATCAAATTCGTTGCAACCCTAATTATCGAAATCTAGTAATTAGATATTATAACAATTCTTCATTTTAATATAAATGTGCAGTTTGTTCGAAGATGGTATTAAACGTCACCAACCGAACATTACAGATGAGACACTGACTCGAAAAGTGGACGCTGAATTTCCTGTTTGGTTCGAGAGCTACGTGAGTCTTAATTATCTGTAAAATTAAGTGGAAATCAAAATATATTATAACTTTGTAAACATAAAATTATTGTAGGCACGAGATCCTTTGAACAATGTAAATGACGATTATATGAGGTCAATTGCGTATGGTCCATCACGTGTTGTGAACACTTTCAACGATTGTAAGATTAATGGATTTAGATTTCACACGCTCTCGTATGGGTCTGAGCGATCAACGTCGAGCACAAGAGGTTGTATAAGAGGAACAAATTATGGGCCAGATTACATGGATTATTACAGTCGTCTTCTAGAAGTGGTTCAATTGGAGTATCACGGGCTTCAAACTTCCGGAAGGACGCTCTTGTTCAAATGTGAGTGGTTTGATCCAACTCCAGCCGGAACGAAAATCCACCCTCAATATAAGATCATTGACGTCAATCATAAACGTAAATTTAATCAATATGAGCCATTTGTACTCGCATCCCAAGCGACTCAAGTGCACTACAGTTCGTATCTCAGTTTGAAGCGAGACAAACTAGATTGGCGGGCAACTTGTCAAATCAAAGCTCGATCGACAGTGGATTATATCGAGCCTCGCGTGCCTGAACAACAGTCATTCCAAGAAGATACATTCAACACATCGCACTGTTCCTTAATAGTGCGACCAGCTCTGTTAGTACTTCTGGGCTGAGGGTCGTTCCTACACGGAGGAGTCGGCTTTCATCCCCCAGGACTACTTCAACCAACATCAACCCTTCTTCTCTCCGAACCAGGTCTGGCATCGGTTGCTCCACCCGAGCCCTCTTGCTCTGTCTCTCCTCCTCATTATTCCTTCTGATACATTCAACATACGTCTGTCGTGATGCATATTGATCACCTCTTACTTCGCCTGTTCCATCTTCCGTCGGAAATTTCAATTTCATATGAAAAACCTATATGACGGCCTGGAATTGGCTCAAGGAGGGCCGACCCAGCATTACGTTATAAGAGGATGGTGCATCCACTACCAGAAAATGCACCATTCTTGTCACCCTGTATGGATCCTCACCCAATGACACGAGGAGCCTGACCGCTCCCAAAGGCTTCAGGGCTCCTCCTGCAAACCCAACCAAAGAGGTGGTAACCTCTTCCATCTCAACGTCCAACTTCAACTTTTGGAAACAATCATAGAACAGAATATCAGCGAAACTTCCTGTATCCACGAAAATTTGCCTTATGTTATAATTGGCGATGGTAGCCGTTATAACTAAAGCATCCATGTGAGGGGCCAGAATGCCATCACCATCTTCTGATCTGAAACAGATATTCAGGGTAGACGCCATTTGCCCCACTTCGAGTGATTTTCGGACTAGATTTCTCGCAGCTCAAACGTAGCTATGCTGCGTCCGCTTAGAATGTTCTTCCAATTCTCCACCATTAATCATCTGTATTTCTCCATGAATGACTTGGGCCTGATCAGTCCGTCTCCCTTCAGTACGACCCCTATCCTGATCTCTTACTCTGCCAAAAGGGAGACGGACTGATCAGGCCCAAGTCATTCATGGAGAAATACAGATGATTAATGGTGGAGAATTGGAAGAACATTCATGCGAACATATTCCTTCAGGTGCCCTGCCTGATCCATTCTCTCCAGTTCGTATTTCAAATGAGTGCATTGGTCGGTATCATGTCCATATTCATTATGGAAGCGGCAGAATCGATCAGACCTTTCTTTCCTGGGCTTCTGCGAGTAGGTCTTAGGCCATTTCAGCTCTGGGTGCCTCTCTATTTCTTGTAAAATTCCACGCTGTGGCATTGCTAGGGGGTGTACCTATCAAAACCAGGTCTCCCCCCGGACAGGTCTACTCTGGGCTTCTTCACTGCTGTCCTGTCTTCTCTGTCGTATCTTTCTCTTTTCTTCTCTCCTTCTTCCTTGATTTTCAAAGCCTCCTCCAAGTGAATATACTTCTCAGCTCTCTCCAAGAGCTCTCAGAATTTCAGAGCTGGCTTTACTACCAACGACTGAAAAAACTCCCCCCGTTGAAGGCCTTGTTCTAGCGCATTTACGAGGAGCTCTTCCGATGCAGAAGGCACCTCTAGCTTCGTCGTTGTGAACCTGTTGATATAAGCACACAAACTCTCGTACTCCTTCTGCTTAAGGCTGAATAACTCTAGTGGCATCTTCTGGTATTTCTTGCAGCTTGTGAACTGATGCAGGAAGGCCGAACTGAATTCGTCAAAGTTACTGATGGAACGCGGCGGCAACTGGCTGAACAAGAGTTGTGCTGACTTGGTGAAAGTATCGTGAAGACCCGGCACATGACGGCATCTGAGAATTTATGCACCACCGCTGCTATTTCAAAACGGCTGAGATGGTTCCACGGATCTGTGGTCCCGTTGTACTCAAAGCCTAGAGATCGATATGAAGCTGGCACATCGACGTGCATGACCTCCTCCGTAAATGGAGAGCCTCGCCGCGCTGGCACCGTGCTTGTGCCCGTCATTTTCTTTTTGAATTCCCTCACCTCTTTCTGCAGGCTCTGCATCTGCTCAGCAAGACCTGGATTAGCCTGGCTCGACGTCTCGCTATCAGAAGTAGAGTAGTGCTCTTCTCTGTCCTGAAGAGGAGTCTGCTCAGTACGCTAGTGGCACAACAGCTCTGTCTCCGCCAACGGGACCGTCCGCTCTAGTCGTGCGCCGGACGGAGGCGTTGACATCTCTGTAAAATTCTTCTCCACAGCTGTTTCCACTTCCTTGCCGATGAGTTCAGACAACTGCCTAAGAAGGACGTCGTTTAACAATCCACCAGCGGTAGGCGTTGAACCGCCGGAGGTGGGCGGCACAGTGCATGATCCAACTGCAGTTGATGGCTCTGCGCCCTCGGGCCTCGCCGTTGACATTTCTGCCGACCGTGGCATACCCCACGGTGTGGCAGAGCTAGGGGTTCTGCCGAGCTCCCCCACCAAGTTTCGCCGCAAACCATCTGAATCCATAGAAAATCCTCATGTCTTAGCTTGATCGATATTCCCATAGACGACACAAATTGTTTCGACATAAAATATGACCAACGTCAAGAACAACGCCTTGAACCTTGAACACCCTTTTGATTTGCACACAGAAACACGTTAGAAAGGACCACCGGTGGTTTTCCGGTAGAAACCTCTCCGATGCTTAAGTCAGTAAAGCGTATGAGGTTTCTCTTAATAAGCAAAGAAGGAATGCACAAAGAATGACATACCTCTCTTAGCCTTGGGGCTGAGATATTTATAGTTTCTCCTAGTGGGGACCCCAGCCGGGATCTCAGGAGCACATGCTGCGAATCACGGGCCGTTATGTAACCAATTCTGACAAGTGGTCCTACTTGTCTCCTTACTGGGAACCAAGAGGACAAGTCTTCCCCATTCCAGGTCTACCTTTTTCCCTTTCTCTGTACCGCCTCTATCAATATCGGGCTTAATTCTAGTCTAAGTCTTTCCATGTAGAGCACTTCTCTGGCTCAGGAGAAACCCCCTGGTTTTAGTGATCTTTCCTTAAAGGGGGCAGCTTAGGAGAAATCCCGAGCCATAGCCGTCCTCCTTTGAGGTCAGTTTTTCCTCCGAGGGGCCTAACTAGACCTTTCCCAGAAGCGAGTTGGTCTTCACCATGCTTTCCTTTATTCTGATTATTTCTAGTCAAGTCTAACCCAATTCAGGTCTGACCTTCTTATTGCCACATCAATATATATATATATATATATATATATATATATATATATATATATATATATATATATATATATATATATATATATATATATATATAGTTTCAGCCAAAAAGTGAACTACCTGAATAACACTCGAAAGCCAAGAGCTTCCTAAACCTGCACCACAAAAATAGATTAGAAAGGACCACCGGTGGTTTTCCGGTGGAAACCTCTCCGAATGCTTAAGTCAGTAAGCGTTTGAGGTGTTTTCCAGAAAATAAGAAGGAATGTTTTTTGAGAATGACGTACCTCTTTCAGCCTTGGGGCTGAGATATTTATAGTTTTTCCTAGTGGGGACCCCAGCCGGGATCCCAGGAGCACACGCCGCGAATCTCGGGCCGTTATGCAACAAATTCTGACAAGTAG
>BMAC01000365.1:4281-21863 GCA_014905375.1 Phtheirospermum japonicum
CACGGGAGCCAAGGTCAAACTTTCCTTCAATGAATTGAACGCCAAACGACAAGCATCGTCAAACACAAATGGGACATCAGCACTAAGAAAATGGCACAAGGGATGGCTAAGCTTTGAGAAATCCTTGATGAACCATCTATAGAACCCGGCATGACCAAGAAAACTACGAACTCCCTTCACGTTGATTGGAAGCGAGAGTTTCTACGAAGTGCCACGATCACCTAGTCGGAGGACATCTTTGTCAACTTCGATTCCCTTGGACGACACCACATGCCCCAAAACTATCCCACTTCTCACCATGAAGTGGCTCTTCTCCCAACTCAAGGTGAGGTTACTTTTGACACACCTCTCCAAAACACTCGCCAAACGATCAAGACATTCATCGAACATGGAGCCGTAGATGGAAAAATCGTCCATAAAAACCTCCATATATTTGTCGATCATATCGGAGAATATTGATAGCATACACCGTTAGAAGGTGGCGGGTGCATTGCATAACCCGAAGGGCATTCGTCGGAACGCGTATGTGCCAAAGGGGCACGTGAACGTCATTTTGGATTGGTCCTCCAGTGAGATGGCAATTTGGTAGTATTCGGATAACCCATCGACAAAACAATACGAATGGTGCCCAGCGACTTTGTCCAACATTTGGTCAATGAACGGTAATGGGAAGTGATCTTTCTTGGTGGCGGCATTAAGCTTTCGGAAATATATACACATCCGGCATCCGGTGATAGCGCGAGTCGGCATGAGCTCACCACGGTCGTTCTCAATTACGGTAATTACACTCTTTTTCGGTACCATGTGTACCGGGCTCACCCACTCACTATCTCCAATTGGGAAAATTAGACCCTCGGCTACGAGCTTTAGGATCTCACCTTTCACCACCTCCATCAAATTAGGGTTCAACCGACGTTGGCACTCTCTTGTTGGTTTTGCCCCGTCCTCAAGGTCAATACAATGCATACACGTGGAGGGGCTTATCCCCTTAATGTCGCCAAGGCTCCACCCTATCGCTTTCTTATTCTTTCTCAACACTTCAACTAATTCTGCCTCTTCATGCTCGGAAAGCTCGGCAAAGATAATCACGGGCTTTGATCCTCCCTCTTCCAAATACACGTACTTAAGATGGCTCGGAAGGGTCTTGAGTCCCGATTTTGGTGTAATGGTTGGTTCCACAATCGCGATCTCCAATATCTCCATCACCCCCTCCGATTGAAGCATTCGCCACTCGTCGTCCTCGACGACCTCAACCACAAGTTCCCCGAAGGCTTCCTCTTCCACAAGCTCGCCGACTCCCAAGTCATGGATTGAAAAATTAACTGTGTCCCCGAAAACCGAGAATGACAACTTTCCATTCTTAACATCGATCAAGGTGTTTGTAGTCGCCATGAACGGTTGCCCTAGTAAGATTGTGTGATCTCGTCCTTCGTTGCTCACCTCCCCGACATCCAAAATGATGAAATCCACGGGAACTATGAGATTTCCGACTTGTATCAAAACATCTTCTAGTATGCCCTTCGGATATCAGATCGATCGGTCGGCCAATTGCAAGCACATTCTCGTCTCCTTGAGATCACCCAACTCCAATTCTCGTCTCCTTGAGATCACCCAACTCCAATTTGGTTGACGCAATGTCGACTTGTCTTATGGAGGCGGAAATGACGCTTAAGAAAGCGGGAATGGTGGTGGTCGCGCATTGAACGGGGCTTGAGGCCGTGGTTGTAGCATTGGAGGCCCCGGTGGAATTTGAGCATTGGACGTGTCCCTCCACCTGAAGTTAGGGTGGTTCCTCCACCAATATGGTTCATTGGGTCGTTGGGTTCCGCTTCGTTGGGCTTGGTAACCTTGAACCGCAAACGCTTGCTCATCGAAACCACTCGGTTTCCCATAAACCATCGGGCACGCACTAGCTCCATGACCCGAGGTACAACATGTGGGGCACGTCTCCATCGAACCCGAGAACGGTTTGATGAGGGAGGCCACTTGGCTCTCGAGTTCGCTGATCTTACGGGCCCACTCAGGCTCCTCTTTTGTCGAAACCTCCTTCACTTGCTCCTTCCGTTCCAAGATACTCATGCGATGGTCGTCGGCGGCCATGTTCACAAATATGTCGTACAACTCCATCGTCGAGCAGCCAGCTAGATTTTTGCTGGCGGCATTGTTCACCATACGCTTGGATGCAAATGTCAATCCGTTATGAAAGAGTTGATTCAAGAAATCCCTGGTGAACCGATGATGGGGGCATTTGGTGAGATAGTCCTTGAATCGTTCCCACGCCTCGTAGAAGGTCTCGTCGCTCGCTTGATGGAATGAGGCGATCTTTGCTCGAAAGTCGGCCATTTTATCTTGAGAATAGTACTCCTCCATAAACCTCTCGGTCACCATGTCCCAATTAGTAAGGGAATCAGCCGACAACGTCATGAGCCAATGAACGGCTTTATCCTTCATTGTGTACGGGAAACACCTCATTTTAATTTGGTCAATGTGAATCCCTTGGCGCGGGAAGCTTGACACCGTATAGGAGAAGATGCGTAGGAATTGAAGAGTGTCCTCTTGTGGTAGGCCGTGGAAATTCAGAAGTCAGTTGAGATCAATCGGCCGTAAGTCGTATTGGAGGGCTTTTGGGTTTAATCGAATGCATGAGGAGAGATCGCCCATATATGGCCTCGACACCTCCTTGATACTATTTTTCGGACCCCCATCGGGGGTGGCAAATGGATGGCCACCCGGATCTTGTACGGCGTAAGGGTTTTCGTTGACGGCGGGCATCCTTGGAATGTCTCGCGGGTGTGGATTTCGAAATCGTGGCGCGGGCCCGGTCGAATGTGGAATGCGGGTTTCGTGCATATGGGGGGCGGCGAAGTGCGGCCCTTGGTATTGAGGCCTTGGAGCTTAAAGTTGCAGTGGAAATGGGTACGGCGGACCATTGATAACCGGGCCTTGGTAAAGAGGGCCATGGAATTGAGTTCCATGTGTCGACGGGTCCTAATGTGGCGAAGCTTGATGTTGAGGCTCGGGTGTCGGCACGCGAGCATGGGGTGGAGAGTACGGGCCATGAAATTGGGCATTCGAGCTTTGGGGGTCTTGTTTTGGGAAACCATCCCCCCCTTGGTCGATCGGCATTCCGTACACGGGTTGAGCAATTAGGGATGGCGGGCCTTGAGGTGATGATGTGGGCCCGGATAATGCTTGAGATGGGGGTATCCTTGGATTGTCGTGGGTGTGGGTGGGCGGCGTCGGATTCTCGGATGAGCTCGTCATCATGTGTTCTTCTAGCACCGAAGGTAAAGGTTGGAAAGACGGGGTGTCTCGATTTCTCGTGGCTCGAGCGTCTCATCTCAACCTCTCCGGATTGGGCAAAAGTGGGGTCAAATCTCGTCCAAGCGATCGCCTACCTTGCATACACAACAAGCAACAAAGGATTACGGGTATCGAATGTAAAACACTAATCCAACCTAAATTCTAACTAAGATAACAAGAAGAGTAGTTAAGAACACCATTATCCTTAATCTATCCCCGGCAACGGCGCCAAAATTTGATCGAGGATTTCTTAGCACTCTAAGAAATCGTCTCCGCAATAGTACGTAGTCGATTGTAGAGCGGTAAATTTTCCCGAGTCGTGTCTCTCAAGGATAGATATAATCGGCGATAAGTGTTTTTAATTAATCTCTTGTTAATTTCAATTAAACTAATCTAATCTAAGAAATCATTAATCAAAATATTAGTTGTAATCACTAAACTTGAATTGAAAAGAGAGCTTGAAAAATATTGAGGCAAGGAGAAAGGAATTTAAAACTTGCTTGAAAATAACTAGACTTAATGACACAAATTAAACCTAGTTAACAACCTTAATTAGATTAAAACTATTAACTAAGAAAGCTTGTAAATTTAAAAGCTAAAAGGAGGGAAAGTCAAACTTAAATTCAAAAGAAGTCAAATGCATTTAATAGGTAAAAGTCAAATGTTTCAAAAAGGAAAGCTTCATAAATCTTTTAAAGGCTAAGAAAATGTCTAACCAAAAGATGTAAAAAGCTTCAACTAGCAAGCTTCAATGGAGTTTCTAAGCAAGAAGAGGAATAATTTAGAAATTGGAAGAGAATTTGAAAATGCCAAGAGAAATACAACAAGAACTACAAATTAAAACCCAACACATAACAATAATAAACAACCAAGATCAACAACAATATGAAGGGGAAATATTACTACCAATTTTTACTCCAAACAAAGCTTCAAATGTTGCTTACAATCTTCAAAACACCAAGAGCAACTTCATAAAATAAAATCCACAAATGAAAGAGATGTCACCTTCTCCAACACTTATGAATAACAACTAACTAAACTAATTAACTAAGCTAAATTAAACTAACTAACTAAGGATTATATCTAGGGTTTGCAATGGAATAGTGAAAATAAGCTTGGAAGAGATTGAATGGGGTTCAGAATCAGCCAAGGGATGATAAGGTAGGTGAGGGAAAGTGATAGCTTTTTATACAAAAATGCAGGGGTAAAAATGTCAAAATGGGTCAAAAATCTACGTGTCAGTCGATCGACTGTTATGCTCAAAAATCACAAAACACACTGCCGAGCAGTCGATTTCCACGAGGTTCGGTCGACCGACTGATCTTCAGTCGATCGACTGACAGGCAGCTCCGGCTCGTTTTCTCGTTTCCGCTCTAAACGTCCGCCGGCTGTCGCTCCTCATTAGCGATGTGTTCCCTTTCTTGCTCGTTCTAATCCAAGTCGAACGGGATGTTCTGAGCGTGCACAGGACCACTTCGGTCATCCTACGGCCATAAAGACAAAAAACGAGTAGAAATAAACGAAAATCCAATGAAAACTTCACAAAAGCTACAAAAACCTAAAACTAACAAAATCGGCCAAAAGGACTCCTAATACCCATAAATGCAAGCAATACACATGCAAATGCGACACAGAAAGGTGACAAAAACAACGTACAAAAAGGTACAAATCACGCTCCAATGATTTTCTCCAACAAGATCCACGTGATATTGTTGCATAACCCTCTTCTGGGATCGTAGACACCATTGAGCTTACTTTCACGGAGGTCGTCAACAAGCTTAGTATCCATATGGATTCTCCACTCGGTTATATTTGTATCGTAGAAAAAGAAATCTTCTTCGAAATCAAAATCAAAATATGGTACATTGTTAGGCTGATTTGAACTCTTTTTTTCTTTTTGTTATGAGAATACTTAAATGATGGAGAAAACCAAAGGTGTGAGTGAGTGAATTATTTTTAAAAAATTTAGTCCAATATTCTAAATTTATAGATGAGTTGCAATTTCACAAGACAGTTATATTGAATGTGTAGTCGTTGTCACAACTAAAGATGAAAACATAATATTTATGGTGTAGTCTTGTCACAGAGAAAGTTGAGAAACGTGTGGAATAATGTCAGGTATTGTCACAGGAAAAGTTGAAAAAACTATTGATACATGTGTAGTATTGTCACCAGCAATGTTGGATAAACATTAAATAAATAATTTTATTGAATAAGAAAAAACAAAAGATTACACATTCGATTAAATAAAAAAACTAAAGGATGTGACAAATTCAAACATTACAAATTAAACATAGTACATAGTTGCACACTCAAACTAAGGTCATTTCCGATCTCATTTTATTACACATTTGAGTCCTAATACATTGAGAATGCATCAATTGAAAGTTGCTTCCATATTCTTCCATAATGGTGGTACGTCATACAAATAATATCTCCGTGATGCATCATTACCGTATTCCTTTATTAACAAAAAAAAAAGAAGTTAGTAATTGAAATGAAACCAACACAAACCACATAATTAGTTGTAAACAGATGTGTGGACTTTACATAGGCTGGAGAGACATTATTATTGATAGTGGTATCAATACAGACCAATCCACGTTCTTCATCCAAAAAAACACCATCCTCAGAAAGTGTTGCCTTCCACTAATTGTACCTCATCTCCATTTCTTCGATCCTGTCGTAAATTTCTTGAATAGTAGGTGAAATCATGAAACAAATCTGGAGTAGACTTTTTACCTGCTGGACGCTCAAGATAACATATGTTTTTTTTGCACCTCTTTCAACACTTTCATTCTGAGCGCTAAAAAATTCCAAAATGACTTGTTTTATCTCCATGGTCCATGGGGTGAGTGCAGGATTTTAGTAATTATTATTTATTTTTAGAACATCTGGATGGTTTTTGTCACAATTAGCCATTATTAGCTAGTATAGTTTATATTTCTTGGTAAGTTTGTCTGTGTGTACATATATATAGATGTAGCTTTGCCTGCTACAATTGCTAGGCCATTGTGTTATCTTGTCATCCAGTACATTGTGTCACCGAACACAAATAAATTTTTGCCCACACATACATCAATGAGATGTAGCTTTGCCAGCTACAATTGTTGTACCATTGTATTGTCTTGTCATCCGGTACATTGTGTCACAGAACACAAATAGATATTTGACCACACACATATTAATGAGATGCAGCTTTGCCAGCTACAATTATTGTGTCATTATGTTGTCTTGTCATCCGGTACAATAATGTCGTAAAACACAAATAATTTTTTGACCACACACACATCAATGAGATGTAGCTTTGCCAACTACAATTGTTGTGCCATTGTGTTGTCTTGTCATTCGGTACAATTATGTCACATAACACAAATAAATTTTGACCACACACACATCAATGAAATGCATCTTTGCTAGCTACAATTGTTGTGCCATTGTGTTGTCTTGTCATCAATTATGCCACAAAACACTCTCAAAATTACTTGAATAATTGCTCTCCTTGCTATAAATCTGTTGGGAAACAAATAATTGATAATTTATCAGCAAATACATATCAATTACTTCATATCTTATTTCAAATAAAGCTAATGGCAGATCACTTCAAAGACACAGATCGTATTCCTACACTTCGGGTCAAAACACTCGATTACGGGTGTGAATTCAACACTAAGTGGACACTTACCAGAGACGAAAATGATTCAAAAAATGATGGACTATTACCAGACAACCGAGTGAAAGAAGCCAAGTGTTTACTTAACTACAGCTTCAAAATCACCATGCTTTTTCCGAAGATGACGTCATAGCCAGGATTGTCCAACTTCAGAGATGATTCAGGTTCTTCAAAGAACTGGTTCGGACCCCTGGTACTGTTTGGAACGGGAATCTGAAATTGGTGTTAGGTGATCATAATGTACGAAAGAAATTTATGCTTGTAAGTTCTACACTCCCTTTTTAATTATTACAAGTAATTTTAATCTTTCATTATTATTCTAACTTGTTTTGATGAATGCAGGATAGTCCAATCAAAACCTATTGTAACGCTTTTAATGAGGAACCCTTGCTCACAAAAATGCAAGTACTGTTCGGAGATGTGTATCCACCTAACTACGGTGGAAGCTCTACGAGTGGAAGTACCGTTGACCATTGCACGTTGGTTTACCAACACTGCTCTACCTGTGTGGATTGCGTTTGTGTTTTCATTGTGTAATGTTCTTATGTTGTTGTACCGACAATACTCTATTACTTAGGGAATTCCGTTTATGTTTTCATTGTGTATTGTTTTTATGTTGTTGTACCGACAATGCTCTATTGTTGTGGATTGCACTTGTGTTTTCATTCTGTAATATTTTTATGTTGTTGTACCGACAATGCTCAATTGCTGTGGATTGTGTTTGTGTTTTCATTCTGTAATGTTTTTATGTTGTTGTACCGACAATGGTGTATTGCTGTGGATTGCGTTTGTGTTTTCATTGTGTGTTATTTTTTAATAACTACTGAGCGATAGAAAATAGAAAGTGAACCACATTCCTGCCTACAATTAAAATAATTTACACATCATGAAAAATAGTGTGATCTCGTGCCAAATTTCTTTTTCTTATACTTTTTACGTTGATCATGTTCATGTCCTTGTGGGGGAGCTACTGGTTCCTGAATTGGCACTTCCTCGTCACTTTCATCACCACGCACCATTATACCCCCAACGCTGATGTGCATGATCCGCAGTTTCAGTGGGAATCGACATTTGAATAGGTGTCATCTGGAAGTCTGGCCGCGAAAGCCCATGTCATGTGGAGCTGCGAAGTTGGGGTTAAAACGCATGGTTTCAGCATGCAGAAGATCGGTGAATGACTGTCCAACATATGTAGGAGTATAAAACTCGGATGTTCCAAATGTAGGAACATAATCACCTTCCTCGTTATTGGATGATTGACCAACAGGATCTATATTCAATACAGAGAAAAAATTATTGTTTTAATATTAATCATAAGAAAGTGGCATATAAAATAGTTATTAACGAATCACACAATTACCATGATGGATGACTGGTGGAGGCCTGAGTGCGACAGCGGGTGCTCTGCTACGAGAGGATGTTGACTGAACAGAGATGCTCATTCTTCCGCTGCTGGACACGGATGCCCTGCGCTCATCTGGAGCATGACGAGATACACTCCTCCTGGACGGGCCAGATATGCTCCGTCTTCCGCTGCCGAATGCATGTGTCGTGCGCTCATCTGTCATATCCTCATGTGACTCCTCACGAATACGAGGTCGTTTGGTCATCTCATCAGCGACCGAATCAACTACATCGTGCATACGATGATAAGAGTCAAAATTGTCGTCTCTAGCATGTGAAGAGACATAGCAGAGTCGCTGACTCCAAGCACCCTACAAGACATAGACGGTTGAACATCAAAACTAAGAAATAATTGAATTCATTGAGTGGGAAAAGAGTGAATAAGGTTTGTTACAATGGCCTCGTAAACACTGACGTCTGATGGGTGGTATCCTTCCTCTGCATGTCTCTCTAGAGGAGTGATGAAACGCCATGTATTCTGCTGATACCAATTCCAATATCCGCTCGCCATACCCGCACCTCCCTGAACTAGAGTGCCTTCTATCCTCGTGGACCATCGTACCTCCCATGCTTGGATCTAGGCATGATGACGTACAGTCCACTGAACGTGATGCTCCTGTGCCCAAGAGACACTGTGAAATGCCTCCACGTCAACATCTATATTCACTGGTGTACTCTGACGTATGCCGAATTGTCGGGTTACCCGATTGGGAAAATGGTACTTGATAATCGACCAGCATATCAGCGGGTACTGGCTTAACCAGTTTTGAGTCAAACATCTTTCACCCAGTACTTGTATCTCAGATGGATCCAAATCATAGGGTTCCCATGTCCACTGCACATGTGAATAATCGTCATCAGTTTGCACCATATTATCAATATAAGCAATATTTATTCAGTACTCTACCTCTAGCTTGTTTAGCCGACCAAGTGACTTCCGAAATACTCGTAGTGTATTCCTAGATCTCTGAGTATAACTATACTCTGCAATCCACCTGCGTAAATATTTAAGGAAAATTATTAAAACGGAAATGATTACTAATAGATGTATAGCTAGTATTGCAGTTAAAAATTTTACCTAGCACCATACGGCGGTACGGGCAACATGACGTCTTTGACTGCATCATAAATGGTCCGATGAAGATTGAGAGAACTACCCTTAGACTGTGGTCTAACAGATGAAATTCGGGACCACGCCCAAATTGCACAAATCCGCTGGACCACCGATCATCTTCCTGTCTTCTTCTGCAGCCATACATAACTCACGATATAAATGTGCAAGCACAACACTACCCCAGCTAATACCCGATGTTGTGTCATCATCCTCAAAGTGACGTAGGTAGCTTACGGAAACATAATTGTTCATTGTGCTGGGCAACAACAATGAACCTAGCAGTAAAAGTGCAATCCCACGAGCGTACTGCATAACCTCAAACTGCGGTGTGTCATCATCTATCCGTCGTCTGCTGAGGTTCTCACTCAAAGTCTTGAGTTTTAAATGACTCGCACCTTTTATCTCCACCTCATAATCCACCTGCAGACCTATGTAGATCCTGATATACTCCGCCCATTCCTCCCTGCTCCAATCCTCGTCATCGTCGATCATCGGGGCACCTTCAATCGGAAGACCCCAAATAACAGCCACATCCTGGAGAGTGATCGCCGCCTATCCTACGGGAAGATGAAACGTATGCGTCTCGCGATGCCATCTCTCAACTAGTGCGATGATCAAATGGCAGTCCAGCTTCGTAATCGCCCCGCAACATGCGACCCCGTAAAACCCCCAGCGATGTAGCACCGACATAACTCGAGGATGTGGACCGTTACGCTCGTCCCAGAAAATATATCCTGCTGCACGCTTCACCCTCAAAACTTCATCCATATGACCACCTGCAACGCTGCTCGATCTATGTAAATCCTGCTGGCTCAAGAGCGGTGATGCCATCTGCAAGATAATTACATAGAAACGATCAAGAATGAAATATTAGACGAAAAGTTGCAGGAATTAGTAAATTCATACAAGAATGAAATATTACTTAAGGAATTCGTACAACATAAATTATTATTTCAGATATAAATGAGAATTACAACATCGAGTAGTGTCCAACGTCTGTCAACCGAACAATAAATCGAACTACAACATCAAGATGAATATTACTTAGGGAATTCATACAACAACAATTATTAATGTTCATAGCAATGTGAATTACAAATTCTGAAAGTGCTAGCGAGTTACAACATCGGACTCATGGAAATATCATCGCCGTATCTAACATTAGTGCCTGGAACAAGAACGTCCACCACCTTGTGATGAGCTAGCTACATCTTGCGCACGGTATTGTTGTATTACATGTACTTGGGGTTGGTCCATTTTGTTGGGGATCCTACTACCCCTGAGTCGTCCAACAGTTCACTACCTCCTCATGTGTGGATCATGAACCAATCCAAAACTTGCCTCATTTCAGTCCTCCGCGTCGGGCAACGGTCCAAAAGCCCCAGCAGAGTATGTGCGTAGGTACGCAGCAGTGCTGTAGTAATCTAGGACGTAAACTCGAGGATCCGTTATGAATTCGGTACACACCTTTATTGCCTGAGATCATGGAATATCGCTGCTCACCCATCTACCACAAGAGCATTCTACGCTCGATAAGGAAACTCGAAAGACTCGAGTACGAACTCCTCCGCTGACCCTCACAGTGTCTTCAGCCGTTTGTGCCACCCAATTAAAGCTTGTAACATGGTAAGATGAACCTAAATGCTGTCTTTCTCTGAATAGGCTATATATCTTATTTGGCCAAAATTATTGCATGTTATCGAGTCTTGTCGCATCTTTCAAGCGATCATAGAGATTTTGAACACTTCGAAGAAATGTGATTCAGACAATAGTAGTTATTGGGATCCATCTAGCACGCTTCATCACTCCATTGATGGACTCGGACATGTTGGTCGTCAGGATGCCACACCGTTTACCGCCGTCATGGGACAGTGTCCACTTGCTCTTATCAATGTCATCCAAGTACGCAAATGCATCCGGATCAATGGCCTTAATCTGCTCCATTATTCTATAAAAGACTGTAACCCTGGGTTCTGCTCCAGCTTTGAAACACATATCCTTCAATTTCACAAACTTGGCATGCGTATTGAAGTTAGAAGAGACATTTTGCAAACAAAAAACATTAGAAGCGAATGCCAGAACTTGGTGTAGTGCACTAAGTAGTCCGGCATGTCGGTCAGATATAAGACAAACCCCTTCTATGTCGCGAACAATATATTTTGCAACCATGTGAAGGAACCAATACCACGAGCTGTAATGCTTTGAATCAACAACTCCGTAAGCTAGTGGCAAGACTTGTTGGTTGGCGTCAACTACAACTGCCATCAACAACTTGTGCTCGTACTTTCCAACCAAAAAGGTTCCATCAACACTGATCACCTTGCGACAATAGCTAAAAGCCTCGATATATGGTCGAAATGCCCAAAATACAAATCTTAACATGTGCACACCGGGTATTCCAGAAGATTTGTGTAGCCACTCGACCACTGTCCCTGGGTTGTACGTCTGCAAGGCCTCCATATATTTTGGTAAATATTGGACCGACTGCTCCCACATCCCGTACACATTTTCACAAGCCCACCGCAAACCTTGCCATGCCTTGTGATATGGCACTTCATAACCATATTCTTGTTCGACAGCCTTCTGGACATGCAAAGAGTCATATAACGGATCCTACTCGATGTGAGTAGTAATGAGCATAGCAATCATATTTTTACACAAATTGGGGTGATCAGTATGTGTAAAAGATACAAGACATCTGTGCTCAGAACCTAATCTTGTGATTACCCAAGCACCGTTCTGTTTACGAAAACTAGCGTGGAGCCACCATCGGCATTCGGATGATTCGTTAATATTTACATGATTCCCCAAGTGAATTCGACAAGCAAACCACTCTATACGCACATTTGGCGACGCGCACAGAGTAATCTTTGACAGCCCACATCAAATGTCTTTTATCTCTGAATATCATGCATGTTCTCAACACTCCTTCGTCTTTATCGTAGTAGTAGTCCGGTTGAGGGACACCAATAGAATAATAGGAACGTCTTTGTATACGTGGTCGAAAAAAGGTATGTTCTTGTACAGTGCCGATCCTCTATCCGCTCGTTTATGGGTTATAGGGGCACGTTCATCCAAGCTAGGTTCAAAAGGATCATCATTGGTATGCTACCCCCAACCGAAAGAATTCCTCGTCAGTTTCATGACCATCATCATCTAGTTCATCTAATCTATTTTCAGAATCGCTTCCTTCATCTGGTCCGAAGCAATCAGCAGGGTAGTCCAGGATCGCCGGTGGGGGAGGGGGATCATGCTCAGCGGAATCTACATTTGCATATCCACCCTCGTCTCGTAGAATTGATGCATACATGTCATATTCATTGCCAGAAGACTTATTCGTCATATGTGCGCTTACTTCTAAAACCGAATAAATTTTATTAATTAATTAACTACTAAACAACAATAGAATAAATTCAAATTTTTACATAATTAATAATTTTCACAAATTAAATAATACCCAAAGATTCACGTAATTAGAAATATTTTCCTAAATAGATACATTTAATATTCGTAAATAATTAACAACTAAATACAAAAAGAATAAATTAATATTTTCACAAAATTAATAATTTCCTCATTCACAAATAAAATCAATTTCATTAAATAATTAACAACTAAAAATATTCACAAACATATTCACTAAAAAAATTCACAAACATATTCTACAAATATTCACATAAATATTCACAAAAAAGATTCACAAACATATTTTACAAATATTCACATTTAAATTCACAAACATATAAATTCACTAAAAAGAAATTCACAAACATATCTTACAAATATTCACATTTAAATTCACGAAACATATAAATTTAAAAGAGAAAAAATTAACAACTATCAATTTTATAAAAAATGGGTAATTGATTCACCTAACAAATAATTACAATTGATTAAAATAACAATTTTCGTAAAAATAAATTAAAACTTACCTTCAATTGGGAAATGAAATGAATTGGGTCTTTCTCCTTGCTCCTTGCCCGCTGCTCTCTTCTTGCTGCTTGCTGATAGAATTGTGTGGTGTGTGGTGTGTGATTGGTGTGTGCGTGTGTATTATTAGGGCCGAATTGTTTTCTTTTTCGCATAAAAGCCCGGGACGCCATTGGGAATGACGTCCCGCCCCCATAACCTTTTTTTAAAATAGACCCCGGGACACCACTCCGAAAGACATCCCGCCCTCAGCATATTTTTTTTCAGTTCCGCCCCAAAAGATAATTGTTTTGACTCTGAGGTCCGGGACGCCCTTGGGAATGGCGTCCCAATTTATTTTTGTAGAACGGTCGTTTTTATACCTTCTAGAATGCGGGCGGGACGCCATTCCCAGGGGCGTCCCGACCCAAAAAATTCAATTTTTTTAATATATATTATTTTTTTAATTTAGAATTAAATATATATTATTTATTTAATTAAACGCCATATTCTGTGCATTCGGGTGCAATATATGTTAATCCGAAAATAAAGTATGAGAATTAAAATTAAAAAAAAAGTATATTTTTAATGTGGAATGCACTTACTCCTGTCTCTTCACATGTTGCAAACATACGGTTTAATTAAATAAATAATATATATTTAATTCAAAATTAAAAAATTAAACTAGTTTCAAAAAAGTTTAAAAAAATGTGGCGGGACGAGGATGGGAAAAGCGTCCCGCCCTTCGGAACGCTTCTGTGAAACGCGTCCCGAACCTATTTGTTGTCCCCACAAATTTTTGGGGCGAAAATGAAAAAAAAAATAATTTGGGGGTCGGGACGCTTCTGGGAAACGCGTCCCGGTAGAAAATGAAAAAAAAAAAAGCCCCGGGGTCGGGACGCTTCTGGGAAACGCGTCCCGGGGCCGTTTTGTAATAAAAAAAATCCGCCTTATATCCCCAAACCCTAACCCTGATACACAAATTATTTATTTATTTATATTATATACATTTAAGGTTTAGTTATATTTATAATTTATTTAAAAAAATTATTAATTAAAATAAATAAACATATTATAAATAATGTCTTATAATTACAAGAAGTTTATTTGAAAAACGTGTGGAATAATGTCAGGTCTTGTCACATGAAAAGCTGAAAAACCTATTGATACATGTGTGGTATTGTCATCAGCAATTTTAGATAAATATTGAAGAAATAATTTTATTGAATAAGAAAAAACAAAAGATTACACATTTGATTAAATAAGAAAATAGATGACGTGACAAATTCAAACAAACATTACAAATTAAACATAGTGCACAGTTGGCACACTCGAACTAAGATCATTTCTGATCCCATTTTATTACACATTTGAGTCCTAATACATTGATTACGCATCAATTTGAAAGCTTCTTCCATGGTCTTCATTAATGGTGGGATGTCATACAAATAATACCTCCGTGATGCATCCTCACCGTATTCCTTTATGAACAAAAAAAAAAGTTAGTAATTGAAATGAAACCAACATAAACCAAATAATTAGATGTACACAGCTGGGTGGACTTTACATAGGCTGGAGAGACATTGTTATTGATAATGGTATCAATACACATCAACCGACGTTCTTCATCCAGAAAAACACCATCTTCAGAAAGTCTTGCCTTCCACCAACCGTACCTTATTTCCATTTCTCAATCCGGTCGTAAATTTCTGCAATAGTGGGTGAAAACATGAACCGACGCTCGAGCATAGATTTTACCATCGGGACGCTCATGATAACGTGTGTTCTTTTTGCACCTCTTCGATACCCTTCATTCTGAGCGCCCAAAAATACCAAAATGGCTCGTTCCATCTCCATGGTCCATGGTCCATTGTAGTAATCATTGTCTATTTTTAGAACATCTGGATGGTTTTCGTCAAAATTAGCCATATTAGCTAGTATAGTTTATGTGTCTTGAATAAGTTTGTTTGTGTGTACATATATATAGATGCAGCTTTTGCTAGTTATAATTGCTGTGCCATTGTGTTGTCTTGTCAAATGGTACATTGTGGCCCCGAACCCAAATAAATAGCTTCCCACCCACACATCAATTCATTGCAGCTTTTGCTAGTTATAATTGCTGTGCCATTGTGTTGTCTTGTCAAATGGTACATTGTGGCCTCGAACGCAAATAAATAGCTGCCCACCCACACATCAATTCACTGCAGCTTTTCCTAGCTATAATTGCTGTGCCATTGTGTTGTCTTGTCAAATGGTACTGTTTGGCTCCGAACCTAAATAAATAGCTGCCCACCCACACATCAATGCCCTGCAGCTTTTCCTAGCTATAATTGTTGTGCCATTGTGTTGTCTTGTCAAATGGTACTGTTTGGCTCCGAACCCAAATAAATAGCTGCCCACCCACACATCAATGCCCTGCAGCTTTGTCAGCTTTGCCATTGTGTTGTCTTGTCCTCAATTATGCCACAAAATAATCTCAAGAATTACAATGATAAATTACTCTCATTGCTATAAATAAGTCAGGGAACAGGCAATGGATAATTTATCAGCAAATACATATCAATTACTTCATATCTTATTCAAAAAAAAGCTAATGGCAAACCACTTCAACGACCCAGATGGCGTTCCTACACTTCGCGTGAAAACACTCGATTACGGGTGTGAATTCAACACTAAGTGGACACTTTCCAGAGATGAATGTCTAATTGAATTCCTAATCCTTGAGAATGATATCCGAGGATGGAATCCAGATGACGAACTGTTACCAGACAACCGAGTGAAAGAAGCCAAGTGTTTACTTAACTGCTGCTTCAAAAATCAACATGCCCTATCTGAAGATGATATCACAACTAGGATTGTCCAACTTCATAAACGATTTAGGTTCTTCAAAGAACTGGTTCGGACCCCTGGTACTGTTTGGAATGAGAATCTGAAATTGGTCTTAGGTGATCATAATGTACGAGAGAAATTTCTGCCTGTAAGTTAAACATGTTAGTTCTCAATTATTAAAAGTATTATGAGTATTTTATTAATATTCTAACTTGTTGTGATGAATGCAGGATTGTCCAATCAAAACCTATTGCAACGCTTTTGATGAGGAGCRCTTYCTCACAAAAATGGAAGTACTGTTTGGAGATGTGTTCCCAACAGACCARWGTYGAGGCTCAACCAGTGGAAGTAGCGTTGACCATTGCACGCTGGCTTTTRGACACTGCTCTYCCTGTGTGGATTGRGTTTGTGTCTTCATAGTWTGARGTRTTTGTCTTATTGTAATAATAAATCTCTATTGCTTGGAGGCATTCCTTTTATGTTTTTATTATGTAATGTTTCTTATGTTGTTGCTATCCCCAATCGCACACGGGCCATCACCGGTCACCCATCACGGTAATTGTGTGATTCGTTAATAACTATTTTATTTGTCACTCACTTACGATTAATATTAAAACAATTATCTTTTTTTCTGTGTTGAATGTAGATCACGTTGGTGGATCATCATATAACGTGGGAGGTGATTACGTTCCGACGATGGGAACGTCGGATTTTTACACTCCTGCATATGTTGGACAGTCATTCACCGATCTGATACGTGCCGATTATCCGAATGAAATGGGATATCCGCGGCCGGACTTCCAAACGACGCCTATTCCGATGTCGATTCCTACTGAGACTGCGGATCGTGCACATCAAGTTTGGGGTCTCATGGAGCGTGGTAATAATGATGATGATCGACGCAGGACGAGGAAGGGACTAACCAGGAACCAGCAGCCCCCCCACCAAGACATGATCACGATCTACGTAGAACGCATAAGAAAAAGAGATGTGGCACGGGATCACACCTATTTCTCGTGATTTGTAAATTTATTGTAAATGTTTCTTATGTTGTTGCACTGGTATGCTCTATTGCTTGGAGGCATTCCTTTTATGTTTTTATTATGTAATGTTTCTTATGTTGTTGCCACTGTATGGCTCTATTGCTTGGAGGCATTCCTTTTATGTTTTTATTATGTAATGTTTCTTATGTTGTTGCACTGTATGCTCTATTGCTTGGCAGGCATTCCTTTTATGTTTTTATTATGTAATGTTTCTTATGTTGTTGCACTGTATGCTCTATTGATTGGGGAATTCTGAACTGAACGATAGAAACACAAAAGCGAAGTGTACTATTTATAGTAAATTAAA
>BMAC01000365.1:27915-39407 GCA_014905375.1 Phtheirospermum japonicum
ATAAACAGCCAGCGGCCGGAATTGTCTGCTGCACCTCATATACTGTGTTTTATATCCAACAGAAATGGCATAAAACCTTACGTGAATCCTCCTACTTTGGCCAAGAAAAATGATTTCTCTGAAAATTCAAGTTATAAAGCAAACAAGCCCATGTTTCCATTGAAATTCTCTAGCAGTAAAATTCTCATTCAGTCTGCTATTGGAGTCTTTGCATTAGGATTTATCGATGCCGGGTACTTAATTTATAAATATCCTTATTATAGTTTAAAATCGTTTCCATTTCCCCGCCACCCCCACCCCCCCCCCCCCTATAAAAGTTTTATTTATTAGCTAAATATTTCAGGTATAGTGGAGACTGGTCAAGAATTGGTGTGATTTCAAGAGGGACTGAGGATTTGCTCAAAGCTACAGCTTTTTTAGTTGTCCCTTTTTGCATTTTTGTGATTTTTTCCCTGTCTAGAAAAGTTCACGAGGAATGAAGATTGGGAATTATCATCAACTAAATATTTATAAGAAATAATATGAGATTCAATAATTTGAGTTGTTATGTAGACATAAATCTTAACCCTGATTTTTCATGGTTGGAAACAAGCAGTTTGTCATCATTTCTCACATCATCAAGAAATCGTTCGGTAGATGTGCGGAAAATAAATTATTCATCGTCTCTTTTTTTTTTTTTAATTTGTTTGTTTTAAAATTATGTTCTCCAGTGTGATAAATATTAAATTGAACTTTGGAAGGCACTGTCAAAGTTGGTTTCTGTGTGTGGCCCTTATCATCGAATGACGGTCTCTTGGCTGTGGTGCTTTACCATACGGGCGATTTTAATCAGGTTCGATTATGTAATATCTTTGAAATTGGAATTTCCTTTTATATACATGCTCTGGTATCCATAACTGCGAATAGTTTATGTTGTTTGAACAAAATGGCCTGACAAGTGATATTTTTTAAGTGAACTAGTACTTAGTGACATTGTCTTTAAAGTGATGCCTAATGAAGGTTTGCACAATTTTTAGTGCTGGGCTGACATGAAGCATTGATTTTGTATTTTACATTTGAGGGGTTAGTGACATAAGTGCTTTTAATTGTTTATTCTTGGCCTTGATAAATTCCTAAAACCATATGTAAAATATGACTTGTGGTTAGTTTATTGATTGATCTCATGCTTTATTTTATGTTAAATGTGAACAGGCTACAATCTACCAGCAAAAAGCTTTAGATATCAATGAGAGAGAAGTTGGACTTGATCATCCAGACACAATGAAAAGCTATGGAGATTTCTATAGACTTCAACATACTGAGCTTGCTTTGAAGTATGTTTAGATGTTATCTGTGTATATTCTTTGAGTTCCTCTTTCTTTCCTTGCTTTGCTCATTTCTAAGGTTCTGAGTAGCGTCTCTACTAGAAAATTAGTCGTAATCCGAAAAAAAGAAAATCCACCCGCTTGAATGTTATAGTTACGAAAGCTGAAAATTTGATTCGAACTGTCCTCTAATCATTTTTCACAAAGACATATTAAGTCTAATTTTCATTGTCCCTTTTGCATGCCAAAATAGCTTGTTTTACATGTATAATAAATATTGCGTTTGCATTCTGGTTTTAAAACTGCATTGTTTGAATCCAGAATCAGCATTGTTTAAAATGTTGAAAACTTGAATTAGAAATATTGCATTTGCATTTTATTTTGCTATTTGAATTGTCAAATATGAAATTCACGACCAAGGGTTGAGAAGATTGCTATGCATTTCTGAAGCCTTTAATATGTATATATCCTCATTTGTTCTGACTGTAGAGAGATGGCTTGTCTCTTTTATATTTTTAGGTATGTAAATCGCGCGTTGTATCTCTTGCATCTAGCATGCAGCCCTTCTCACCCAAATACTGCTGCTACCTATATTAATGTGGCTATGATGGAAGAAGGTCCGGGGAATGTCCATATTGCCCTTAGGTATCTCCATGAGTAGAGGTGTCATTCTGGTTATTAACCGACCGAACCTTGACCGTAACCTAACTGGCGGTGAACCGGTTAAGGTTACGGTTAGGTTCGAATAACCGAAAAACCGGCGGCTAATCGCCGATTTTTATTTTTTAATTTTTTTAAAAATGAAATTAAAAAGCTTAAATAAAATTTGAATAAATGAGATGAATGAGAAACTTAATTGGAATTAGAATGAGATAAATAGATGAGAACTAAAATAAAATTTGAATAAATGAATTTCTGAAGTAAAAAGTTTTAAATTTTTTTTTTAAAAGGACTTGATTTTAATTCTAATATTAACAATTAAAAATTTTTAACTTTTAATATTAGAATTAACTTACCTTATGCATCCTCGTAAAGGAATCAAAATACACGTAGTTCGATTTTTTTTAATAAGTTAAAAAAAAAGGACTTGATTTTAATTCTAATATTAGAAATAAAATTAAACTTTAACTTTTAATATCAAAATTAACTTGCATACGTATCCTTATAAAGGAATCAAAGTCCACGTAGTTCGATGTCTTTTTTTGAAAAAAATAAGTTAAAAAAGGGGCTTGATTTTAATTCTAATATTAGAAATTAAAATTAAATTTTCGCTTTTAATATTATAATTAACTTGTCTATGTATTCCCGTAAAGGAATTAAAGTCCACGTAATTCGATTTTCTTTTTTGAAACAAATAAGTTTTTTTTAAAGGAATTGATTTTAATTCTAATATTAGAAATTAAAATTAAAATTAAAATTTAACTTTTAATATTAGAATAACTTGCCCATGTATCCTCATAAAGGAATCAAAGTGCACGCAGTTCTTAAACTTAACTCATTTACTTACTTATCTATTTGTCGTTGTCGTTGCTTCATGAAGTGGTATCGTAATAGTCTTCTCTTCACCTTTATCCAATTGCATTTCTTGTTCTTGTTTTCAGCTTTGACCGAATCATTCATCAACGTTTGATTTTCAATATTCTTGGGTAATAAATTACACCGGCGATCATCTAACACAAAACCTCCTGTGTTGAAGGCCTATTCCTATGAAACTGTTGAAACAAGAACAGGAAGAACCTCCTTGGCAAAACTAAAGAGTGTAGGAAAAAATAGTGGCCACTTTTGACCAAAACTGCACAAGATCGCTAGTAGTATCATCTTGGATTTAGTGGGACACTACTCGATTCAAAAGTCCCTAAATAACTATCTAATTCCATTGCTTGACTAACACTAGCCATATGCCGTTTTCGCTTAGTATCATCAATCAACCTAGTATATGGGCTAGAGCTGTCGAGGGTCGTTGAGCAATGATCTTACATTAGAAGTGGAGAAAGGGGAAGGGAATGTGACACATTAATATAACTAGATTGATTGTAATCATTAAAAATTTGTGCTAAAGATTGTTGTGCTTGGTGAGCAACCTTAATAGAGTTAGGAATTTCAATATTTGAATTTGTAAAAAAAGGTCATAATGCTTCATAATAAACTTTAAATAAATTTTCTAAACCCTCGACCCGAACTCGGGTCTGAAATTTTTGCAATCAAAAGTCACGGTGGCATCGTTAAAATTTTTTAAAAGCAACAACATATATAACAATCATCCCACGCATTGGTAAACAAAACGAAATTAACATCTTGAATAGGAAAAAAATGCACACAATACTTCTCTATATTCAAAAGACTCATTAAGTAATTTATAAGTAGAGTTTCAACGATTTGACACATCTATTGAAAAGTTTTTTGGATGCAAACCACTGTTTTAGCAATTTTTCACCATTTTTTGCAACTGAATCGTGTTTGAGTATATGAAATATTGCACTTTTAATCGAATCAATTTTAGATTTAAAACTAGTTAAACCATCTTGAACACATAAAATCAAAATATGACAAATGTATTTAACATGAAAAACTTTACCGCCAAAAGTAGGTTGACAAAAAGCTTATAACAAATCTAAACTAGCCATATTAGCGGCAGCATTATCAAATGAAATTGAAAAAAACTTGTTACCTAAATGATATTCGGACAAAATATTGGATATTTTGCGCGAAATATTCATCGCGCTATGCACACTATTAAACTTTCTATATGCAATTAAACGTTTTTGCAAAGTTCAAGAATTATCAACCCAATGGCATATAATTCCTATAATTATTATTATGATGAGAATCCGTCCAAATATCCGAACATACAGGGACATTTTGAGACAAATTATCAAATATTGAAATAAAATTCAACTTATACTCAACAGTCATATTTTTCAATATCGCGAGTTATTTTATTTCGTGAATTCCTGGAGCTAGATAAATTAAATGCACCCCTAGTATAATTTTCATAATGATTACTATGCCCATGATTAAAAGGAAGACCTATAACGGAAACAAATATGCAAGAAACTTTCTATGACCGTTTTCGCTATATTGAAATAAATTAGAACTCGTACCTTGACCACCGGCCCCTACACCGGCGGTAGATGAAGATGAGAAGTTTATTTGTATTTGAGAGCTATTAACGCCGTATTTGTCATGATGCTTCTTCTCTATATGGTATTTGAACGAGCCGTAGCCTCTATTATTTTTAGAACTAAAGGTGTAATGACTTTTGCAATAATTGCATTGTGCCCGATGATCGAAGAATTCTTAGCACTCTAAGAAATATTCTCCGCAATAGTACGGAGTCGATTGTAGAGCAGTAATCTTTCTCGAGTCGTGTCTCTCGAGGATAGATATTATCGGCAGTCGGTATTTTTACTTACTCTCTTGCAAATCGAAACTACACTACTCTAAACTAAGAAAGCATTAAGTCATTGGTTCGGTTTGAGTTTTGTGCTAAAGCTTGAATTTAAAAGGAGACTTTAATTAAAATAATGAAAATGAGGGTTTAGGGTGTTCGGTTCATCTCCACTATCAATTGGTTTTTGCCGAGCACTTAATCCACGATTCGGGGTTGTCAATCCAAAATTGTCGATAAGTGTTGGGGTCATCAACCCCAATTCTCAACAAGTTCCGATTAATGGTTCTAAACGAACCTAAACCCTAAACCCGTAATTACTAAACTAATTGCATCAATACAAATTAAAGCTTATTTGAAATTAATTAATTAATGACATGAAGGCTTGCACATTGAAGGGGAAACTGAAGGGAATTCAAAAGATCTGAAATTGAAAATGGTCAAAAGCATTAAATTGAAAGAAGGTCAAATTTACCAAAGAGGAAATCTACTTATAACTTTCAAGGCTCCAATGTTGGTTTGAACAAAAGAGGTAAAAATTTTCAAGACCATGCTACAATGGAGTTTTGCAAACAAGAAGAACAACCAGCTAGAAGATTGAGAGGAGGACTTAAAATGCAATGAACAACTCAAGCTAAAAATTAAACAACCAACACCAAAACAAAATCAACAACACAAACATAACAAAACATAAAAGAGAAAGTTTACTACCAAATTGCATTCCAAATCAAATCTTCAAGTCTTCAAATAACAAGCTCCACAAATGAAGGAGGTGTCACCCACTCCAACACTTGCTTAATAACAACTAACTAAAAACTAACTAACTAAGCTAAATTAGACTAACTACTAAGCTAGCTAAAACTACATTGAACTAAGGATTATCAACTAGGATTTATTCTTGCAAGTAAATGTAGAGGCTTGGAGGAAATGGAACAAGTCCAAATTCCACCAAGGAAGGTTGTTTGGATAAGGTGGAGAGCTGGTCCTATTTATACAAAAATGTAGGGGCAAAATCGTCAAAATGGACCAAAATCACGAGCTGGACTGCGTCTCAGTCGATCGACTAAGGGTCAGTCGATCGATTGCTTCGCCCAAAATTTCCAAACTCACTGGACTCCAGTCGATCGACTGGACGATCAGTCGATCGATTGAAGGCCAGTCGATCGACTGGCTCGGCTGTTCTGGCTCGGTTTCTCGTTTCGCTCTAAACGTCCGCCGGTTGTCGCTCTCATTCACGCTTTGTTTTCTTGCTTTGTCCGTTCCAATCCGAGTCGAGTGGGATGCTCCGAGCGTGCGTAGGACTGCTTTTGTCATCCTACGGCCATAAATACAAAAACGAGTAAAAATGTACGAAAAACTAATAAAAACAGCGCAAAAGCTACAAAAACCTAAAACTAACAAAATAGGCCAAAACGACTCCTAAAACCCATAAATGCAAGTAAAACACACGCGAATGCGACATAAAAAGGTAACAAAAAAGTGTACAAAAAAGTACAAATCAACCACCCCACACTTAGAATGATTTCTTGTCCTCAAGCAATACTATCTAAAATTAAAAAACTATCCCCGGGTGATCCTAATCTAATGCACAAAAACCTAATTTGAGGCGTTGTATGCTAAAATGCTCGTTAGCTCGGCTAAAAGGACGACAAAGATGTCTTGACAAAGAAAGATTAGATCGACTCTCGAAACCTAAAAGTACTAGGTAACCCTCCAAGCCGGTCCCCTCGTCCTTGCCCCGGCTAAGGTCTATCCATGGTCGAACCGTTAATCGGCCCCCTACTAGCCCCGATCGTCTACAACTCTCTTTAACAAACAAAATCTAAAAAGAAGGAGAAAGAGGAAACGTGCAAGAGTTGCACGTTTTATTACTTAATAACTACAAGGATTTATAACTTATCCTTATTTATTCATCATCAATTTTTTTTTCTTCTTTTTTTTTCTATTTTCTTTCTTTTTTTTTATTTTTTTTTTGGTACCCAAGGAAATAAGGTACTTAAATACAAGATATATACAAAGAGAAATCAACGGCTCCGATCACTCGTTGCTACTAGCAACTTACAATATTTTCGTTCGAGCACATGGAGCAATTGACGACTCCAAAATACAAAATAAAATCCTATAGAGAGTGTTCAACGACGAGGCTAGTTGAGGCAATAGTTTTATATGAGCTCAATGATAGCATGAAGCTAAAGCTGAACAAAGTTCCCAACGAGTCAAATTACCTAAGTACACTAAATCCGATCGAAAATTTAAGCTCCTAAGAAATTCATCAAAACCGCGTCACTTCGCCAAGGATCCAAGCAAAAATAACACACACGCTACTCCAATTAACACAAGCAAGCATGCATCAACTTGAAAGTCCTAAGACGAACCCTAACCACCACCCCACACTTAAAACCTAGTAATGTCCTCATTGCATATTAAGCTAGATAAAGCGGTAAAAAGTGTAAGGGAGAAGGAAATGCCCCTATCTCCAAGCTTGTGGTGACGTGGTCGTGCATAAGTCCTCTCCGGGAGTCGAGACAACCTACAAGAAATGAACAAACGGGGGGTTGCAAAAATAAAATACCAATAAAAAGTTTTTTTTTTTGTTTTTTTTATTTTTTTTTACAAATTGGGCTGCCTCCCAATAAGCGCTACTTTAACGTCTATAGCTCGACGGTTTATACAATTAACGCTATCTGGGATCCAAGAAGAGGTGGCGATTGTGCCACGCCTTGGTGTTCTCGAGTAGACACACCGGGTGACAAAAATCACCAAGACGGGCACGTCGGGCAAGCCGGAAGGTCGAACTATCAAGAACGTGGGCTTGCTTCGGTGGTCGGAAGAGGGAGTAGTCGACCACCCGAATGTGATTGTCCCAAAATGGGTCGAAGTACTCCTTCGTCTCCCCGACCATCATCTCTTCTCCCTCCCCCGCTCCTTCTTCCACCTCCACTTGTTCGAGTTGACAAACGACGTCGGGTGGTGGTAAAAGAGGCTCGATCAACTCCACATCCTCCAAAACTGGTACAACTTCATCATCCTCACCAAAATCAAGTAAGCTCGACAATCCATGTGCCGTTGGAGACCCCAAAAGTGACTGCCCCTCAATTTCTACGACAACATCTTCAAGAAGCACGAGAGGGGTAATGTCGACTTCCAACCCATTCTCCTCACCCTCTAACTCCACCTCCTTGCACACCTCTTTCAAAAGATCATCAAAGTTCGAATTTCCGTCAACGACCGTGGGATCCACCACATCAAAGATGGGCATGTCGTCCAGACATGGTCTTTTAAGCTCGTCCACATCGTTGGCAACTTGCTCTACTTGAGTCTCCATGCGAGCAAGGCATTCATCCAATTGTTGAATCGCCTCCACGAGCTCGGATGAGAGAGGCTTAAAGTCTGGGATTTAGGAAGTAGACGAATCTTGAGAAAGTGTGGTGTAAGGGTTATCGCTCGAAGTATACGAGCTCGAGGTGGGTAGATTGTAATAATCGTAGCTCGAAGAGTATGAATTATAGTTTGATGGAGCATACGAGTCAAAGTGTGGGTAAGAAGAAGGAAAGGCGAGTGGAGCATATGGATCGTCAAATCCTGGATCATAAGGATCACGAGTCGGTGCATACAGATCCATGCTCGGGTTATGGGGATACGAAATCGGTGGAGAATAAGAAGGGCTTGGGCCAAAATAATCAAAAGAGGGGGGCCATTCTTCACCAATCGAAGCGTACGGGTCACCGTAAGTCGAGGGGACGCGATATCTTGGGGAGTGGTGTACGGATTTGGATACTCGGGAGTTTGGATGTAAGGGTTTGGATAATTGGGAGTTTGGATATAAGGGTCATCGTATGACAAACTAGCTCAGTAGTTTGCCATCCTCGGCCGGATCAATCGAGCGGCGGAGGCATCCTTTGATCGTCGTGAGTTTGGGCGAGCGGCATCGGGCTTCCCGAATGGGTACCTTGCAAACACAACACTCGACAAAGATTACGAGCATCGAAAGTAAAATAAAAATCTAAATTAACTACCAACTAAGATAACAAGAGAAATAATTAAAAACACCATTAGCCTTAATCTATCCCCGGCAACGGCGCCAAAATTTGATCGAAGAATTCTTAGCACTCTAAGAAATCTTCTCCGCAATAGTACGAAGTCGATTGTAGAGCGGTAAGCTTTCCCGAGTCGTGTCTCTCGAGGATATATATTATCGGCGGTCAGTGTTTTTACTTACTCTCTTGCTAATCGAAACTACACTAATCTAAACTAAGAAAGCATTAATTCATTGGTTTGGTTTGAGTTTTGTGCTAAAGCTTGAATTTAAAAGGAGACTTTAATTAAAATAATGAAAATGAGGGTTTAGAGTGTTCGGTTCGTCTCCACGATCAATCGGTTTTTGCTGAGCACTTAATCCACGATTCGGGGTTGTCAATCCCGAATTGTCGATCAAGGGTTGGGGTCGTCAATCCCAATTCTCAACAAGCTTCGATTAATGGTTTTAAACGAACCTAAACCCTAAACACATAATTACTAAACTAATTGCATCAATACAAATTAAGCTTTCTTGAAAGTAATTAATTAATGACATGAAGGCTTGCACATTGAAGGGGAAATTGGAGGGAATTCAAAAGCTTTGAAATTGAAAATGGTCAAATTTACCAAAGAGGAAATCTACTTATAACTTTCAAGGCTCCAATGTTGGTTTGAACAAAAGAGGTAAAAAGCTTCAAGACCATGCTACAATGGAGTTTTGCAAACAAGAAGAACAACAAGTTGAAGATTGAGAGGAGAATTTAAAATTCAATGAACAACTTATGCTAAAAATTAAACAACCAACACCAAAGCAAAATCAACAACACAAACATACATAAAAGAGAAAGTTTATTACCAAATTCCATTCCAAATCAAAGTTTCAAGTCTTCAAACAACAAGCTCCACAAATGAATGAGGTGTCACCCACCCCAACACTTGCTTAATAACAAATAACTAAAAACTAACTAACTAAGCTAAACTAGACTAACTACTAAGCTAGCTAAAACTACATTAAACTAAGGATTAGCAACTAGGGTTTATTTTTGCAAGAAAATGTAGAGGCTTGGAGGAAATAGAACAAGTCCAAATTCCACCAAGGAAGGTTGTTTAGATAAGGTGGAGAGCTGGTCCTATTTATACAAAAATGCAGGGACAAAATTGTTAAAATGGACCAAAATCACGAGCTGGACTGCGTCTCAGTCGATCGACTGGCAATCGATCGACTAAGGGTCATTCGATCGACTGCTTCGCCCAAAATTTCCAAACTCACTGGACTCCAGTCGATTTGGGGAGGTCCAGTCGATCGACTGGACGATCAGTCGATCGACTAGCTCGGCTGCTCCGGCTAGGTTTCTCGTTTCATTCTAAATGTCCGTCGGTTGTCGCTCCTTGTTCACGCTGTGTTTTCTTGCTTTTCCCGTTCCAATCCGAGTCGAGTGGGATGCCCCGAGCGTGCGCAGGACCGCTTTGGTCATCCTACGGCCATAAATACAAAAATGAGTAAAAATGTACGAAAAAATAATAAAAACAGCGTAAAAGCTACAAAAACCTAAAACTAACAAAATAGGCCAGAGCGACTCCTAAAGCCCGTAAATGCAAGCACAACACACGCGAATGCGACACAAAAAGGTAACAAAAAAGTGTACAAAAAAGTAAAAATCACCCGAGGTTCACCGTTCACCGTCATTCTTTTGAAATGCAATCGAAATATGTGGGATTGATATTCCCTCAATTCGGATTGAGGCGGTGGCATATCACCTATTTCCTCATCATCTTCACCCAAATAGACGTTGACCGGCGGTTCAAATTTGTTGGAGGTGGATAAATCCTCAACGAAATTGGTTTGATTATGCTCGCCGAAGTTGATTTGATTATATAAGTTTTCAACTTCTTTCGATGTCATCTCATCGGGAACATAATCTCCAGTAACAGCCAAAGATTCTCGTCGAGATCCTCGACCTCAACCTCGACAAGATTGTCGAATAGTATTGGTGTTGATATTACGAGAAGAGCTTTCCATAATAATATTATAAAGGAGAATTAAGTAAAACGAGATTACGAAGAAGAAGAATATTATTGATATTATTTTTTGCACAAAATAGCAACTTGAAAATTGAAAATATAAGAGAAGAAGAAGAGTAGTAGAGATGAATTGGTGTGAAGATTGGTGTTGGAGAGTGAGGCATTTATAGGTGTCAAAATGGATTAAAAGAAATAATTTTTTTTGACAAACTAGCCGTTGTTAACCGAAAATCTTGATTAACCGCCCAACGGCTAGTTTCTTTTACCATTAATGATCAACGACTATTTGATGCGAGCCATTAATTTCAAATCATCATTAAGCGGGCGGTTTAACCGCCGACCAATTTTTTTTAATTTCTCCGGTTAATCGGCGATTTTGGTTAGCCGGTAACCTTAACTGGAACTGAATCGCCGGATTTCAATTGGCGGTTATGGTTGTAATCGGAACCGACAGCCAATAGTTAACCGTAAACGGTCAACTGGTTACTAACCGCCGGTTAACCGACCAATCGTAACCTGATTGACACGTCTATCCATGAGGTTCTCAAGACTTCCGGGAGCTGACCATATACAAGTACTCTCTTTCTCTCTCTCCATTTATCTATCTATCTATCTATCTATCTATCTATCTATCTATCTATCTATCTATCTATCTATCTATCTATCTATCTATCTATCTATCTATCTATCATCTATCTATCTATCTATCTATCTATCTAATCTATCTATCTATCTATCTATCTATCTATCTATCTATCTAT
>BMAC01000365.1:40313-54190 GCA_014905375.1 Phtheirospermum japonicum
ATAGATAGATAAGATAGATAGATAGATAGAGATAGATAGATAGATAGATAGATAGATAGATAGATAAGATAGATAGATAGATAGATAGATAGATAGATAGATAGATAGATAGATAGATAGATAGATAGATAGATAGATAGATTAGATAGATAGATAGATAGATAGATAGATAGTTAGCTATCTATCTATCTATCTATCTATCTATCTATCTATCTATCTATCTATCTATCTATCTATCTATCTTCTATCTATCTATCTATCTATCTATCTATCTATCTATCTATCTATCTATCTATCTATCTATCTATCTACATACACACACACACACAATAGTTTAACACTCATGTGTTACACAAGATTTGTCAAAATATAATTGTATAAAAAACATGATTTGTCAAAATAATTGTATAAAAAAATATTTATGATAATAAAAAGTTTTTAAATCTAATACTAAAAATTTCAAAAGATATCGTATTCTCAACTCGTTCCTTGTACCGATGTCTAATCACTATTAATTAACTGCTATTTTTTGTTAAATAATTTCATATTTTAATATTGAAATAAATTCGTTAATAAAATTTTTATTTATATACTTAGTAGAATTAAGAAGTTGTCACATTCTCAATCCACGTGTAACATCTATAATTAACTAATTATTATTAATGGTATGACCTGATATGATCATGACCTGAAGTGATGGAAAGCCTCAATGTATCTTAGGTAAGGCAAGTTGGGGTGAGCCAAATAGAGGGCTTCCATAATGAAGAGGAAATCAGGAAAGAGCCTGGGATGAGTCTATGATTAGAAAGAACTCGTCCTGACCTGATCTTAATTCCCCGATAAGGTTCTATAAAGGTCAGTTCGGGAACGCATAAAGGTTTTTGACTGAGCTCGAAGAGTTCAGATCATCCAAAAGAGGAGACTTGGTCAGGTCATCCAAAATAACGGTCCAGGATTCGCTGGCCTGTTTTCGGGATCTCAGAAAAGCTCCTAACCAACTGAGGGTATAAATGTACCTGCCAAGAGTAACAAATGTATGACATTCTGAATACTCATATTTCTCTCTCCGATATAAAAATGCTTACTGAATTAAGTATCGAAGGGGATTCCATCAGAATTCCCCCCATTGGTCCTTTCTAACGTGGTTTTGTGAAGCAGATCAGGTCAGTTTCAAGGAGAGAAACAGGCGATCTCTAGACTAATATTTTTGGGTGAAATAATTGGCGCCGTTTGTGGGAATAGTGTGACCAAGTTAAGGCGTGAGACAAAATTCATGGAATCAGAAGGACTGAGGCAAAATTTGGTGGCGGATATGGGCGGTACACCAAGTTCTGCCACACCGACGGGAGATCCAAAGCCAGCAGGGCCATCAGCGTAGCTAGATGAAGCACCCTACAACCCCCTCAAGGAAAAAACTCACATGATGACGGCGGATCGTAGAATGATTCTTTTCTACGAAAGATATCCGACCTTATTGGCAAGGCGGTGGAGGCAGCTGTGGAGAAGAAACTTGCTGAGTTTTCACCTCCTCCTCCTTAAGTAACTCAACCACCGAAAGCGGAGCCAACAAAGACTCCTCAGTGCACAGCCAGGATCATCGGCCGAGAGGAAGAGGAGAGCTCTTTTGGCTCGAATAGTGATACTTCGGGTAGGAGTAGTTCGGACCTCACCGAGCAAACGCATACCCTACAAAAGGAGGTTAGGGAGGTCAAGCAAAAGATGGCAGGAAGTGTGGCAAGACAAGCGCGAAGAAGTACCCCGTTCACGGAGAACGTCATGATGGACGATCTGCCAGCTTCTTACTGATCTCTGGGCTTTGAGTATAACGGGACGACAAATCCGTGGGATCACCTCTACCGGTTTGAGAACACATCTACCTTGTATAAGTTTTCTGATGCTGTGATGTGTCGGGTCTTCCCGACGACCTTTACCAAATCAGCCAAGCTTTGGTTCTGCCAGTTGCCACCTCAATCTATCAGCAACTTTGACCAATTCAGCTTGGCATTCCTACACCAAACTACCAGTTGTAGGAAACACCAGAAGATACAATTGGAGCTGTTTAGCTTTAAGCAAAAGGAGGGAGAAGGCATAAGAGGATACATTAAGCGTTTCACAGATGATAAGCTGGAGGTACCATCAGCATCTGAGGAGCTCTTGATTAACACCCTGGCTCAGGGGCTGAGGAAGGGAGAGTTTTTTCAATCGCTGGTGGTTAAACCAGCACAGACGTTTGACAGGCTTCTAGCGCAAGCTAAAAAATATATCCATTTAAAGGAAGCCTTTAAGACTGAAAGATGATGGGTATAGACGAAGTGAGCGAGTTGATGCAGACAAAAAGGCGTAGGTGAAGAAGCCCATAACTAACGTTGGAGGGGGGCAACCCAGGTTTGATAGGTATACACCCTTGGCTTCACCACAGGGGGAGATAATTCAGGCCATCAAACATCATCCTGACCTCAAATGTACAAGGACATACACACAGAAGATGAAAAAGGATAAATCTGATCGATTCTGCAGGTACCATAATGAGTCTGGTCATGACACAGATCAGTGAATGCATCTGAAGGATAAGCTGGAGCGGATGGTGTAGACAGGGCACCTTAAAGATTTTGTACACATAAGGAGGGAAGAGCCCAGGTCTGACCCTTATATAAGGGACCGACATCAGGGGACTAGTCGTGAGTGGCGGCCATGGTAACGGGAAAAGGGAAAACCAGTCCCAGGAGATAATGGGAGAATTCAAATGATCACAGGAGTAGAATGGGACGAGCAATCACGTCGTATCCAGAATAATTACGTGCGAGCTGTGAGAGATCTGTCAAGGAAGGAAAGTGAGGTAGGATAGCTAGCCCCAAGGCCGAACATCTACTTTATTTAAGAGGACAAGAATGGTATTCTAGAACCTCATAGATGCTTTGGTAATAATTGTCACCATTGCTAACTACAATGTGCGAAGAGTCTTTGTTGATACGGGTAGCTCTGCGGACATTCTGTTTTACGATGCGTTAGAGCAGGTCACGACCACATTGGTAGGTTTTGTCGGGGGAGCTCTGTGGCTATTGGGAGCAGTAAACCTCCTAGTTTCGCTGGGGGAGGACCTGTTCAGGAAAACCAAGTCAGTACGCTTCTTGGTGGTAGACGCCCCATGCTCGTATAATGCTATTTTGGGGAGACCATCCTTTAGCCAATTCCAGGCGGTAATTTTGGTCTATCATATGAAGTTGAAGTTTCCTTCCAGGGACGGGGTTGGTGAAGTCCGAGGTGATCAGTACACGTTGCGCAGATCGTATGTGGAGGGCATCAGGCGAAATGAAGAGGACTGAATTCCCAAAAGGGCTAGAATAGAGACAGTAACGCCCAAGCTATCTAGGCAAGAGTAAAACCTAATGACGATGGAAATAATCCCAGGGGATGGCAATCGATTTGTGCGGGTTGGAAAATCATTTAGCCCGAAGGTTCTGGTTGAGCTGGTGGCCTTCTTGATAGACAATGATGATGTCTTCGCCTGGTCTCCCCAGGATTTGGTTGGCATTGATCCAGCGATAGCCGAGCATCAACTCAACATCAGCTATACAACGAAATAGATAAAATAAAGAAAGCGAAACTTTGGCTCAGAGAAGGAGGCCATTATTCAGGCAGAGGTGGAAAAGTTGTTACAATCTAAGCATGTCCAAGAGATATAATTCCCAGAGTGGTTCTCTAACGCAATATTAGTGCCAAAGACAGAGGAAGATTGGCGAATGTTAATCTACTTTAGAGACCTTAACCATGCTTGCCCAAAAGACAACTATCCATTACCAAGAATAGACCAGCTTGTGGATTCCACCTCAGGATGTGAATTACTCAACATGATGGATGCCTCTCAGGGGTACCATCAGATTAGGTTAGCTAAAGAAGATTAGAAGAGGGTTAGTTTCATAACCCCAAAAGAAACGTATTGCTATGTGGTCATACGTTTTGGACTCAAGAATGCGGGAGCCACATTATTTGTAGAGTTTTCGTGGTGTTGAAATGAATCAACGGGTTCATGGCTCGGTATTATCGGAATTCGATTCGATTGAAGGTTTCAAGGTGTTTCAAGATTGGAAAATAAAAGAAAAAAAAAATAAAGCAATTAAAATAGCTAACTATCCTAGGAATTGAAATTTCATATTGGTAGGATGCCTCGTCGTATGCCTCAAATAGAAAATGCAAAGCAATAATGAAAACAAGCAAGAAAATGCAATGTTTCACCAAGTACAAGCATGCAAGCACAAGGTACAACTATGCATAAATTCCTAAATAAAGCAAATTAACAAAAATTGAAAGCATGGATGTAAAGAGAAAGGAATGATGATAAGAAAGTTCAAAACTTTAAGGAATATAACAAGCAACAAAGAGTAGATATAAGATTTATCCTAAAACTATGCATAAAAATAAAATTGCAAATAAAGCATAGCAAAATCTCAAAATCAAGACGATCCAAGAGCCAATCTATAATCTAGATGTGTCACTCATCTAGATTCCATAACCAATTCATAAGTTTCATCATGAATTCAAGGTGCTAAGGCAAAAAGTATAACATGAAGAACGAGCATGGAATTGAAGAACAAAGCATGGAAATAAAGCATAAAACATTAAATTGAAAGGAAACTTACCCGAATTAAAGGAAAGAGTAGCAAGCTTGAATTAAATTGTATCAAAAGTAACAACCCAAAGGAGTATTTGGATTCTTCTTAGGCTTACAAACCCAAGGCCAAGCATGAAAGTAAATCTAAATCTAGAAAAGAAATTAAATCAAAGCTTGAAATTGAATCTAAAACCTAAGAGAGAGAAATTAGATCTTAAAAACTAGAGAGAGGATTTTTTTAATCCCCAAACCCATGCTTAGGTTGGGAGAAAATGAGAGGTGTTTTACAAAATGAAAGAAGACTCCTATTTATATTACATTTAATTGGGTTTAAATGGGCCAAAATAGCCTTAGAGGCTTGAAAATCTCGATTTTGACCAAGTTTGACCCGTAGGCACCTTCCTAGACCCTTGTCTTGCTTTTTGGCACATTTTGGTTCGATATGGCTCGAGATGGCTCGACCATGGCTCGATGTGGCTCGGCCATGGCCGAGCCTGGGCGCTGCTGGGCGCAGGTTGGCGCGCGGGTTGGCGCTGGCAGGCGACGATGGGCGAGTGCTGGCGAGGGGTGGCGAGCGGTGGCGAGAGGTTGCGCGCAGGCGCGCGAGACGTGGCGAGAGGCCGCGCACAGGCGCGCGCGGGAGCATGCGAGTGCAGCCGGGAGATGCCGGGCGCGTGCGTGTGCGTGTGCTGCCGGGCGTGTGTGGGCGGGATGGCGCGAGCGGGCGCGCGTAGGCGCGAGTTTTGGCGAGCTTCGGCGAGCCACGGCCACCATTCCAGAACGTTTGGGCATTTTTGAGCCTCTCTTGGCTTGAATTTTTATCCTTAATGCCTTGGACTATAAAATAGGAATTTTGAACATAAAAACCCAAGAATTTCACCAAACCTCAAGGTAATTGAACCCATTAAACCAAATTAAATATAAAAGTAGCAAGAAACACGAAAAACAATAAAACAAGAAAAACGACCTAAAAACCTAACGAAAAATGACTCAAAACTACTAAAATCAATATAAAAATCTATCTAAAAACACGAAGAAAAAACACAACAATTACAAGCAAAACAACTACCCCACACTTATCGGTTTGTTCGTCCTCGAACAACGAAAAGAATCGAGAGTGCACACGCAATGAACATTGTGTAAAACGAGAAACCTTTGTGCTTATCCTTATTAATACGATGATAATATCAACATAAACTCGCTATCGTCAAGCATTGCTCGTATTACTCTCTCTCAAATGCAAGCCAAATCGATGACTTCCTCTCCAAGGGATTTTCGAGGGTGTTCGCTCAATTCGCTCAAGTGTATATAGGACGTGTTTACGCTCAAGTCGGTCAATACATGCACCTTGTCAAGATTTCACAAATTGGACGCTCAAAATTGCTCATAGTACATGATCAAACAAGAATCGATAGAGGTCTTTATTCTTGGGTTGTAATGTTGGCTCTTTGGTAAGGTATGTAGTTTTTGGATATAGTGGCTAACACACGATCAAACGCGATCAATAACACACAAAATCCTAATTTATAAAACCCGAAGCTTATGGTCGCTTCACCCTTCCCAATTTACCAAACTTTTCATTCGAAACCCTTTCGTACACTCACTTTCCCGACTTTTATTTCTCAACACTTAGAAGCTTTTTAAATTTGCTTCTTTTTACTAAACTTAGCCTTTTTGAATTAGGCTTTTCACATGAACGCACGCTTTATCACTTTTCGTGATTTGTGTTGGAGTATTATTCTCTTTTTGTTTTCATTTTTTTTTTGTGTATAAGCAACTCAAAACCCAAAACTCACAATAAATTTCCCACACATCTCTTGTCAACTAACAACGCACTCTCTCACCTCACCAACGCGAAGATAAAAGAGCTAAAATCGAGCTCGGCTAACAAGAAACGGGATAAAGGCTCAAAGGGGCTCATTTGGGATTTTTAAAGTAGCTTAAATATATGGATATGGCCGGAACAAGGGTGATATATGTGCCTCGAGGTCATTTTCGAATTAAATCATGTACGAGCAAAATCAAACCTCCTCAATACAATTTCCATAAAAATGCAAGTAAGCCGATAAATCTCACAAGGCTACTCACTAGTTTGCACCGAATTTGGGAGCAAAATCAAAAGAGCTTTCAGAGTTTTGCAATCTTTTCACGAGAAAATGTTGATTATATATATATAGGCGGGTTTGGACGAAGCACAAAAATTCAACCCTTCACACAAGAGGCCATAAACATGCAAAAACCCGACAAGTAAACTATTTAAACTTCCAAGCACGTGGAGTTGTTCAACAATGTAATAACGACTCAAAAGACACAAAAATTGACTCAACCATATAAATGCGCAAATAGTAAGCGTCACTTCGCCAAGAATGCGTCACTTCGTCAAGGCTCGAGTTAAGAACAACAAAACATGCTTTTTGACACCCGGACCCTAACCACCTACCCACCCCACACTTAAACCATGCGATACCCGCATTTTYATGAACCAAGTAAAAGGAGGGGGAATAGAAACTTCCTTAACCAAGCGAGTTTTGAGTCGAGCTCGGTGGGGTCCACCTAGTCATCTAAGCAATCCAATCAAAAATCAAGCATGGCTAGTATCTCCCGGCTTCATGAACGCTACTAACTTATCAAATRMRCCAATGGTTGAAGTCGAAAAAAAATAAAACCTAGAAAAGAAAATCACACAAAATCAAAAACACAAGGAAATTTGTACATGAACCTCTACAAAATATTTTTTTTTGTTTGTTTTTCAATTTTTCAAATGTTTTTTGATTTTTTGAATTTTTGAATGTTTTTGGATTTTTCAATAAAAGAAAGAAAGAAAGAWATGGAAAGAACTTGGGTTGCCTCCCAAGAAGCGCTTGTTTTACGTCACTAGCTTGACGTACTCCCTTTTTTTTTATCAGGGTGGAAAGATAACGGGAGGGTCGACCAAGATAATCTCCTCCTTGTCAGGAGGATCTACTCTTTGGAATGTCCTTGGCGCATTGCATAGCTCATATAAGATCCGCCAAAGAGTAAATGTTCCAAATGGGCATTTGAAGCTCGTCTTGGCTAGGTCCTCGGGTGGAATGGTAGTTTTGAAGTGCCCCGATGACTCGTCAATAAAATAAAAGGAATATTGGCCGGTTAGCTCGTCCATCATGTAGTCGATAAACGGGGAAGGGAAACGATCTTTCTTTGTGGCCTCATGAAACTTCTTAAACTCGATCAACATCCTCCAACCCGTTGAAGCCCTCATGACCAACAACGCCCCTTCTTCATCTTCAAGAACCAACAAGCCGCTCGTCTTGGGCACCATGTGAATGGGATTCACCCACTCACTCTCGGCGAGTACGAACATCAAGCCCTCTACTAAAAACCTCCACATCCCGGCTCTCACCATAGCTTCAAGACTCAAATTCAAAGACCTAACTCCCCCAATCACTCCGGGTCTCCACTCAATGGCATCCTTAAGAATTCTAAACCCTTCAACCATCCTCCCTTCCTCTTCTTCTCGGTTTGAGTTTACAAGGATAATAATCGACTTACTCTCTTCATCCTCCTCAAGGTAATCGTCAATTTTTCCAAGCTCATCATCAATAACCCCCATCTCCCCCTCTAAAAAGTCATCGTTGCCCTCAACGACACATCGAGACTCATCTCCACACAAAATGGGGTCGAATAGAGGCACAACGGGCTCATCGAGAAGAACAAGGGGCTTATCCTCACAACACCCCTCTATATCGACAACCGGGCCAACCACGTCCTCATTAATCCAATTCTCAATATAAACCTGTTCGACCTTGTCCTTGACGAATTCCATATATACCCATTCTTCACAAGAATATTTTGAAGTAAAGGGCAAAGGATTAAGAGAGTTAAAATCATCTGAAAATGAAAACAAGTCCTCTTCCGACGGCGAGGCAACCAAATCAAGTACCCCACACTTATCGGGGAACGTGACCGGAGGGATAGGGGAAGGTGGACTTGAGAATTGGCTTGTAATGGCCCATGGATCCGGATCGGGAGGTGGAGTAGTAGAAATCACCGGGATATTCGGATGATAAGGGCCCACATGAGGAGTACAAACCGGATAATGAGACGGCGGTGGAGCAAAAGATGACATAGCACAATCGGGTTCCACATGAAGTCCATGATCCCCATACACGTTCTCCGAGGGATGCGTTGGCGAGGAGAGGTCCGGGCAATAGTCGGGAAGATGATCACTCGTTCCACACCATCCACATCCCAAAAAAGGTCGGCTAACATCTCTCATAGTACGGATGGGGGGGCCACATGTGAAGTTGGAGCCCGGACCACCAAACAACTCATACTCTTCGAGATCTTGAGCGGTTAAAGGGGGAATTCGGGGAACACCAAACGAGAAGGGAAACGGAGTTTGCATATTCGGATAAGGATTTGAAGCACCATACCCTCCGGGAGAACCACTCATGCCCGCGACGCCACCCAAACCCAACATGGTTTGCCACCATGCCCTCCCATGTTGGGGTTGCCCATAACCATAACCACCATTGGCAACGTGGTTTGCACCATGCCCTCCCACGTTGCCATACCCATTATACAACATCTCATTCCCAACATGGTTTGCACCATGCCCTCCCATGTTGGGAATGTATCCACCATAGTTATAAGCACCTTGCATACACTCAAAGAAAAAGCGTCAAATACCAAAGAAAGCTAAAAACACAATGAAACGACAATTAAATCGAAAGCCTTAACCAAGCCGAGTCGCAACGGTGCCATTTTGTTTGTAGAGTTTTCGTGGTGATGAAATGAATCAACGAGTTCATGGCTCGGTATTATCGGAATTCTATTCGATTTAAGGTTTCAAGGTGTTTCAAGCTTGGAAAATAAAAGGAAAATGAAAATAAAGCAATTAAAATAGCTAACTATCCTAGGAATTGAAATTGCATATTGGTAGGATGCCTTGTTGTATGCCTCAAATATAAAATGCAAAGCAATAATGAAAATAATCAAGAAAATGCAATGTTTCACCAAGTACAAGCATGCAAGCACAAGGTACAACTATGCATAAAATCCTAAATAAAGAAAATTAACAAAAATTGAAAGCATGGATGTAAAGAGAAAGGAAAGATGACAAGAAAGTTCAAGACTTTAAGGGAAATAACAAGCAACAAAGAGTAGATCTAAGATTTATCCTAAAACTATGCATAAAAATAAAATTGCAAATAAAGCATAGCAAAATCTCAAAATCAAGATGATCCAAGAGACGATGTATGATCTAGATGTGTCACTCATCTAGATTCCATAGCCAATTCATAAGTTTCATCATGAATTCAAGGTGCTAAGGCAAAAAGCATAACATGAAGAACAAGCATGGAAATGAAGAACAAAGCATGGAAATAAAGCATAAAACATTAAATTCAAAGGAAACTTACTTGAATTAAAGGAAAGAGTAGCAAGCTTGAATTAAATTGCATCAAAAGTAACAACCCAAAGGAGTATTTGGATTCTTCTTAGGCTTACAAACCCAAGTACAAGCATGAAAGTAAATCTAATCTAGAAAAGAAATTACATCAAAGCTTGAAATTGAATCTAAAACCTAAGAGAGAGAAATTAGATCTTAAAAACTAGAGAGAGGATTTTTTTAATCCCCAAACCCATGCTTGGGTTGGGAGAAAATGAGAGGTGTTTTACAAAATGAAAGAAGCCTCCTATTTATATTACATTTAATTGGGTTTAATTGGCTTGAAAATCTCGATTTTGACCAAGTTTGACCCGTAGGCACCTTCCTAGACCCTTGTCTAGCTTTTTGGCACATTTTGGCTCGATATGGCTCGAGATGGCTCGACCATGGCTCGATGTGGCTCGGCCATGGCCGAGCCTGGGCGCTGCTGGGCGCAGGTTGGTGCTGGGTTGGCGCTGGCAGGCGACGATGGGTGAGTGCTGGCGAGGGGTGGCGAGCGCTGGCGCGAGGTTGCGCGCAGGCGCGCGAGACGTGGCGAGAGGCTACGCACAGGCGCGCGCGGGAGCGTGCGAGTGCTGCCGGGAGATGCCGGGCGTGTGCGGGCGGGATGGCGCGCGCATGCGCTAGTTTTGGCAAGCTTCGGCGAGCCACGGCCACCATTCCAGAATGTTTGGGCATTTTTGAGCCTCTCTTGGCTTGAATTTTTATCCTTAATGCCTTGGACTATAAAATAGGAATTTTGAACATAAAAACCCAAGAATTTCACCAAACCTCAAGGTAATTGAACCCATTCAACCAAATTAAATATAAAAGTAGCAAGAACACGAAAAATAATAAAACAAGAGAAACGACCTAGAAACCTAACGAAAAATGACTGAAAACTACTAAAATCAATATAAAAATCTATCTAAAAACACGAAGAAAAACACAACAATTACAAGCAAAACACACATACCAACGGTTGGTTGATAAGATGTTTAAAGCTCAGCTCGGGAGAAACATGGAGGTATATGTTGATGACATGTTGGTCAAGAGTGCTAAGGCAACCTCGCATGTAGACGACCTGAGAGATACTTTTAACACACTGAGAAGATACAGGATGAAGCTCAACTCTAATAAATACGCGTTTGGGGTACGAGCTGGATAATTCCTGGGATATATGGTGATAGAAAAATGAATAGAAGCTAACCCAGAAAAAATCAAAGCCATTATGAATATGCAGCCTCCGCGTAATGTCAAAGAGATGCAGTGCCTGGCAGGTCGGATAGCAGCCCTGAGCAGGTTTGTCTCCTGTTTGGCAAAAAAGAGCCTGCCATTTTTCAGAGCCTTGTAAAAAAAGTCCCGATTTCTGTGGGATGAGGAATTCCAAGCAGAATTCCAGAACTTAAAAGAGCACTTGGTTAGTATGTCGTTGCTTACTAAGCCAGTGGTGGGTTAGCCTTTGATCCTATACATGTGCGTAGGAAAGCAAGTAGTGAGCATGGTTTTGCTTAGAGAGGAGGGCATGATACAAAGGCCAGTATATTATTGAAGTAAGGTGTTGCACGATGCCGAGCTTCGGTATATGGAGGTAGAGCGGGTTTATGTTGGCTCTGGTCGGGACAGCTTGCAAGCTCCGAATCTATTTCCTTTCTCAGGGCATTTTGTGAAGTGGGTTATTGAGCTCAGTGAGTTCGACATACAATTCAAGGGGCGGGCAGCGATCAAGGCACATTCCTTGGCGGATTTCATGCAGGAAATGACCAACTCTCCCGTGGAAAAGAAGGAATGTACTATATATACGGATGGCTAGGTGGGAAACTTGAGTTGTGGTGCAGGAATAGTAATGATAGACCCGGAAGGAGTGACTACAGAGTACGCAACACGAATGAATTATTGCTTATCTAATAATGGGGCATAGTACGAGGACCTCTTAAGAGGAATACAAATGGCAAAGGAGCTAGGAGCAGAGTGGATATGCACATGAGTGGATTCTCAATTGGTGTGCAAGCAGATAAGAGTGAAGTTGACACAAGAGAAGAACATATGCGAAAGTATCTATCTCAGTTCCATGAAATGGCCAGAACTATGGATGCTTTAAACGTGCTCCAAATCTCCATGGAAGAGAATAGCCGAGCAGACTACTTGGCTAAGGTAGCTAGCTCGACAACGAATTGTCAGGAAAGGGTGATCACCTTATTAATGGCACATCAAGAATTTGACGAAATGGAAGCAAATGCATTAGAGGAAGAAGAGGGTTTACGTTCTCCCCTCAAAGCATACTTGAATAGAGGAGAGCTACCTGATGATAAGAGAGAGGCAGCGAAGGCGTGGATCAGGTTGTCCAGACTCTCTTTAATAAAGGGAGAGCTATTTAGGAGGGGCTTCGGACAACCCCTCCTGTGATGCCTAAGCCTGGGGGAGGGCGCCCACGTTCTCAAATAAATCCACGAGGGATGTTTTAGTAATCACATAGGTGTAAGGGCATTATCGAGCAAGATAATGAGAGCTGGTTACTTTTGGCCACAATTAAGGCATGATGCAGAGAACTTTGGGAAGACATGTGATAGATGCCAGAAACACTCCCCCCTCATACATCGACCTGCAGAGGAGCTCATGGCAATGAACTCTCCCGGCCCCTTTGCAAAATGGAGGATAGATCTGGTCAGAACTTTTCCTATAGATCCAGGCAAAAAGAAATTCTTAATAGTGGCTATTGAATATTTTAGTTAATGGGTAGAGGCCGAAGCTATAGAAAATATCACGGAGGAGGTGGTAATGCATTTTCTTGTGGAAAAATGTGTTGTGTCGATTTGGTGTCCCCAGGATCCTGGTGTCAGATAATGGCACACAGTTTATGGGAGCTCGAATTCGGGCCTAGTGTACGAAGATGAAGATATAGCAGCATTTCACATCTGTATATCACCCCCAGGCAAATGGCCAAGTCGAGGTGGCTAATTGCATCTTGGTACAAGGGATATAAGCGCGTCCATAGAGGTCAGGGGGCAAATGGGTAGAAGAGCTCAGGTCGACCTTATGGGCATATCGAACTAACCTCAAAGAAAGCATGGGAGAAATGTCGTTTAGTTTGGTATATGGCATGGACACTGTGATCCCTGTAGAAATAGGTGTGGAAACCCATAGAATACAAAACTTCGATGAAGGGCAGAACGATCTATTGAGACAAGATGCATTGGGTTTAATAGAAGAGAAGAGAGAACGAGCTACCATAAAGATGGAGCACATTAGGGGGCGGATTAGAGCAAATTATAATAATTCAGTGATCAAGAGGCAATTCCAAATAGGAGACCTGGTTCTTCGCAGAGCTGATTTGGGCAAGTCTAAGGGAAAGTTGGATGCTACATGGCAGGGACCATAAAAGATCACCAGGATTCTTGTAGGGGGAGCTTATAAGCTTGAAGAAGTGGATGGAGTTAAACTGCCACGTGCATGGAACGTAGCAGACTTGTGAAGATAATATGTATGAAGTTAATGTACCAGGTTATTTATAAAATAAGTTGTGATTGATTTAATTTGTGTTCTGAAATGACCTGACCTGATTGTCAGTTAAGGGTATGAGACCCGAAAATTGGCCCGATTGGCCTAAGGGTAGATACCCCAAATACCTGACCTGATTATCAGTTAAGGAATCAGGTCAGGCATTTTGGGATATCCATCACTTGGCAATCCGGCCAATTTTGGGGCTCGTGTCTCGGACTGTCAATCAGGTCAGGCATTTTGGATATCCACCCTTGGCCAATCAGGCCAATTTTGGGGCTCGTGACCACTGATGAAATCAGGTCAGGTATTTGGGGTATCCACCCTTAGGCCAATCGGGCCAATTTTTGAGGCTCGTGA
>BMAC01000365.1:55298-68433 GCA_014905375.1 Phtheirospermum japonicum
TCCTGCTCGGGGTTCTTCTCCTCACCCAGAGCAAAATGTAACTCTTGCACTGCCAGCCACTATCTCCTCCCCAACCTTTGCTGGTCTAGGTGAGCTGCCGGGTGGATCTTCACTTAGTGATCCTCTTTGGAGAAAATTATGGGGTGGTCGAGCAGCGAGGGGAATAGCTAAGCACGCAAGACTACGAGATGCAGGCTGGTTGTTTTTGCTATTTAATATTTTAGCTCTGGACTCTATTTTGTCTTTTTGTTATCCCGCAAGTTCAGGAAACCCTAGTACTATTGTACTTTTTCATTTTCTTTATATAAATAACTTTTCCGCGTGGAAGGCCTAGAGAACATGCTCGGCGAACTCTGGGGCCCCGAGCCGATGAAGGCGGTCATCCTCAGCCATGAAGGTGATGCTGGTGGGCTTGGGAGCATCTTCGAGAGAATGGCTGCGGTCGAAAAGGGCGGAGGGGTTATCCTTAGTCCACTTCTCGTATGCGTCAAGGCCTAAGTGGTAGTATAGCTCGGCCTCAAGAACCAGAAGCTTAAAGAGCTCTTCATAATGGAGGAAGGCTCGTTGGGCTATCTCCCTAGCCGTTTGGATAAGCCTTAGTCCTTCCTCAGATTTAAGAAACTCCGTTCTCCCCTCTGTCTGGCCTTCAGTCCGAGCTTCATCGGCTTGGGTCAGTGCAACAGCTCGTGCTCGCCACTCACCTTCCCGGGCTTTCTGTAGCTCAGCTTTGAGCTCAGTCACCCGGGCCTTGAGTCCCTTCACCTCGGACCCTCTTTCCTTGCAGAAGCTCACTAGCCTCTTTTCCCTTTCCTCAATAAGGGCATGCTCCTTGGCCAGGTCAGCATTCATCACAGCACCCCGAGCCCGAGCAATTAAGACGAACCTCTTAGCAGCAGCCTGATGTAAATAAAATAATGGAGTTAAAAAGAAAAAAAAAAGAAAAAAAGGAGATAGGGAAGAAAATAGTTACCCCTGCTTCATCCTGGAAAAGGGATTCGACCAGCTCGGGATCAGACCATTTGTCTAAGGTGCGGTGGACGGAGGCAGGGCACTGCCCTTGAATAAATTGCATCGCCACCTCCCCAGAGCAATCCAAAATAGACGTGTTGGTAAACAAGGTAAAGTTGTGATTTATCACCTTGGGTACCGAAGATGTAACCCCTTTTTCGGAACGAGCTCGCTTGCGTGAAAGGGGTACTAGTTCATCCTCCGGATCAGAGTGGACCGTTAGGTCTACGTCAGGTCGGGAGGGCCCCTCCGGTGGGGCCGTCTCCTCTTGTCTGGTTGGTTCTCCAGACCTGGATGGCTCTGCAAGAGACCTTTTTTCAGCGGGCGTAGAGGATTGTTGTTGGCGGGCGAGTAGTATCCTTCTCATCATCGTGACTACGAGAGAATTTAGAGAAAGATTAGCAGTAGGAGTACCAAAACAATATTAGATCTTCAGTAAATAAGCAAGATAAAAGCAAAAAGGGGAAGAGCTAGATAACTCTTTCCATATACCAATCTCGTGGGACAAAGGGCCAGTCTATTCTCTGGAGTTGAAGAAGTCCAGGACATAGGGGATGAGGAGCTTGGACAAATGAAAAAGGGTTTTGTTCAAAGTAAGGATGACCTTTTTTAGAGAAAGAGGTCGTTCTCTCCTGGACAGATGGGGATGAGGAGGAAGGCTACTGATGGTGACTGGGGAAACCATTGAACAAAAAATAAATTTTTTTCCCAGGCTTTATTGAAGGAAGGATTGCTGATCAGAAATCGAACACCAGCACGGGCTGACAAAGAAAAGAAGCCAGGAGATGAACTTTTGGCTTGGAATAAAGTGTAGAACTGCTGGGCCGTGGTGACAAGCCCAGAAAATTGCGCTGCTAGGTTAAACCCTATGATTATCCCAAAAGAGTTTGGAACAAGCTGATGTACCGGAATCCGTTACATCTGGGCCACCTCCAGTACAAAGGGGTTATGGGAAAACGTAACCCATCCTGGAATTGGTCGGCAAAGAAGGTTAGATGATCTGTCGGCGGCTGAGACGCCCTCTCACCGGCATCTGGCTTGTTGAGTGAAAACTCATTGGAGATCTAGAATTTGGTTCTTAGCCCTTCCAGAGTCCGGTCGCTAAGAGTTGAAAGATGTTGTCAGAACCGCCATGAATAGGAGGATTCCGTTCATCGGAGGAGGTTATAAGGACAATATTGGCGAGGAAGATCTCGACGGAGGTGATTTGATCATGACCTGAAGTGATGGCAAGCCTCAAAGTAGCTCAGCTAAGGCAAGTTGGGGTGAGCCAAATACAGGTCTTCCATAACGAAGAGGAAATCAGGAAAGTGCCTGGGCCGAGTCTATGACTAGAAGGAACTCGTCCTGAACTGATCTTAATTCCAGTTCGGGAACGCATAGAGGTTTTTGACTAAGCTCGAAGAGTTCAGGTCATCCAAAACGGGCAACCTTGTCAGTTTGTCTGAAATAACGGTTCGAGATTCGTGGGCCTATTTTCAGGATCTCGGAAAAGCTCCCAACACACTGAGGGTATAAATATACCTGCCAAGAGTTACAAAGGTATGACATTCTAGTACTCGCATTTCTCACTCCGATATAAAAACGCTTACTGACTTAAGCATCGGAGAGGATTCCACCGGAATTCCCCCCCGGTTGTCCTTTCTAACATGGTTTTGTGAAACAGGTCAGGTCAATTTCAAGGAGGAAAACGGGCGATCTCTGGACTAATATTTTCCGGGTGAAACAATTAAATACTTAAATTAGGCAAAATATAATAATAAATAAAATATATTAAATTAGGTAGAATCAAAATACCTATATTTTATTAAGTATTCGAACCTCCAAAATTCGTCAAGTAAGCATTCAAACCACCAGAAAATCACGTCAGCCCGATGCTTCCTAGGCAAACAAGCTGGATATTGATTTTTCTCGTTTATTATATATGTGGAATATATATATATACACACATCTTATTATAGGTCAATTAAATTGATAAATCCTAAGTAGCCGTTCCAATTACCTGGAACCAATTATTCCAATAAAGCAAAAATCATTAGTCTGGGTTTATTTTTCCATGCGTGGGTGTATACATTGCTCTTATCGGAACATGTGTTTCAAACTGCATTATCATCCGATGTGAGATCACCATGTTGCCAACATCTTTTGGGAATGCTGCTGATATACTGAATATCCTGCTTTTGTTTTGGGTTTCCAGACTGCTGCTAGCTATCATGCTATGGCAATTGCTCTCTAATTGATGGAGGCACATTCATTGAGTGTTCAGCACGAATAGACCACTCTTCAGATACTGCAGGCTAAACTGGGATCAGAAACACGTGCTTATTATATCTAATGGTTGGAAACTTTTTGGGGATATCCACATTATTATCTTTTTATTATTTGGAGATTCTATATGATGCGGTGCATGGCTTGAGTATTCGAGTCAAAGGCTCTCGAGCAACAAGAAACTGCACGCAATGTCACTCCAAAACCAGATGCCTCCATTTCTAGCAAAGGCCATTTAAGGTATTATTCTTGTGTTGTTTCTAGTTGTTCAATTCTTCAAGTAACATTTTTTATTCAATATCCTTTATGAGTTATATTTTTCGTGTTTACTTAAATCTTCTAAAACATCTGACAAAACCAAGTTAGGATGTTCGGAATTAAAATCTTGAAAATCTTGCAAAAGATGAGTACAATGGAGGCATTATATTCTGAGAAATTACGTTGTTTCCTTGTTTTATGACATTCTAATTAACCAGTCTTGTTTACATTTTATTGGTTTATCTAATCTGCAACGCTTGTCTCGTTCTTCTCTGAGACCTGTGTGTCAGATTTATTGGACTATATAACTCTCGATGCGATGAAAGCAAGAGATGCCCAAAAGAAGCAAGCTCGTGCTAAGGTTGAATGCTAATTATATTCTTTTTTGCATTTTCCTGATTTGTATAATTTTATCTCGTCCTGATAGATTTTCTAACCAGGATGTCTTCTATTCGCCAGCTTAAAGAAAAAGTTGGTCCAAATCTTGAAACTGCCCCCGACAAATGCCAAAAGGAAGAATTCGCATCCGCCAACGAACCTGTGGCAGAGAACTCCAGCCACAAAGAGAATAGATCTGAATTAGAGAACAAAATCGAGTCATAGTTTGTGGACCTCACTAAGAATACCAATCCCATTTCAGCAGATAAACCGTTGTTGGATCAAAATGATGGTTTTGCGATAGACTATGTATCTAAAGAAGGATTGCAAAAAGCTTTTTCCAAAGGTCGCTCATCAATGGGACGCAAGAGGCCAAGTCTCGCGAAACTGAACACCAACTTTCTGAATTCATCTCATCCGTCCAGCTACCGAGGTAGGAAAATCAATCATAGCTCTCCAAGAACGAGTACAAATGAGAACGCTGCTTCTAGGGGTGAGCGGAACTGATAGCCGGTCAATTATCTTGGAACCGGTCAAAACCGGGTCCAAGAAAAGAGAACCGGTCCCGGAACCGGTACTAACCGGTTTCAAAGTTTTTTGAACTGGTCCCGAAATCGGTGGGAACCGGTTCCAAACCGTGTACCCGGTTCTTATTTGAATTTTTTCTTTTTTAAGGCTTATATTAATAAATTAGCTAAATTACGTATACTTCATGCCATTAGCTCCCTACGTAATTATTAATTACTAGTCCAATTGCATGTTTTAACCTAAAATGGTTTAAATATTATAATGTCTAACTTTATATTAAAGATTTAGTACTGGGTACCCGGTTCAAGAATTGGTATCAACGGGACCCAGTCCCAGAACCGGTCCCACCGGGTACCGGTCTCGAAAGTTAATACCCAGAATCGGAACCAGTCATAACCAGTTCCAAAAATTTGGAACCAGAATTGGTACCAGCGGGTCCGGTTCCAGGACTGGACCCGACGGGTCCCAAGCGGTTCCGGGTCCGGGACCAGATACCCAGTATTTCTGCTCACCCCTAGCTGTTTCGTCTGATCCAGGCCCACAGGCTCCGAATTTTTTTTACCAAGAGCTCTAGCTTCAGCCCAAAGCAAAGTAGTCCTTCGGAGCCAACTCACGGACGAGAAAAACTGCGAATCTAAAATCGGCACCTGCTACCCCAGCTTCTATTGTTAGCTTTAGGAATGTTATTCACGACAATTATCTTTTTTTTTTTTTTTTTATTTGCCTTTTTTGGGTCCAAAATATTAGGAAACTATATTTGGATTTATTTTGTTTCCTAGATTAGAGTTAGCTTGTTTATCAAGATAGGGACTCTTGTCTATTTAAGATAAGGAAAATTTGTGTAAAGTGACAGATTTTCACACGTAGTATGGAACACAAGTACAAGTCAGACTTGATGCCGCGATCGATGATTCATACATCTTTGAAGTTGCGTAACCAATGGAGAATATCATCACAAAGGGGATACAAGTATTTAGTATCAAGTGTTGATGCTAATGTTTTTATATATTACTTTATGATTTTGTACTTGATCTTAAACAAATTAAAGTAATATAGTTTTCGGGATTGTACACCCAGATCATAAGCACGTTGCGTACGAACGAAGTTTATTCGTTGTGTTCTTTTATTCTTTTAGTTTATCCGATGCATATTAATTCTATTTAGTGTCAATTCTGGTGTTATTAACTCCAGTCTTACATCTATTTACTGATACTTATTTAATAACCATAAACCTACAAATCTACAATTGGCATCTAGAGCAAGATACTTGACGTACTAAGTATACTAATCCTTATTTTGTAGGACACTGTGAATGCTCAAGGAGATCCGCGATCTCCAATCCTTAATGGCGAGAACTATTCTCTTTAGAAATAAAGGATGAGATGGCACATCAAGACCATTGATGAACGAGCGTGGAGAACCATAGTGGTTGAATGGAAAAAATCGTGCATTACTGATGCTAATGGTGATACCATCATCAAGAGGGAAGAAGAGTGGACGGCTGATTAACTAGCCGTGTCCAATTAGAACTCCAAAACTGTCAACACTCTCTGTGGCTATGTTGATTCAAGCTACTAAAAAGTCATTAAAAAGTGCGAGTCAGCAAAAGATGCATGGGATGCGTTGCAGAGGGTGTGTGAAGGAACTCACAGTGTCAAGAAATCAAGACTAAGGATGTTGACTGCTACGTTTAAGTTGATGAGGATGGACAAGAAAGAGTCTATCATGGACTATGCTATGAGACTCTAGAATATTGCTAACGAGTGTGAAGAACTTAGTGAAGGTGTGACTTACTCATGACTTGTGAGAAAGTTGGTAAGATCGATCTCGAAAAAATTTAGCATAAAAGTGTTAGTTACTAAAGAAGCAAAGGACACATATGATTTAGACTTTGATGCATTAGTAGGCTCGCTCAAAACTTTTGAGATGGAATACCTGGTTCCAACTCAAAAGAGGAAAATGTTGTTCTATCTTCCGATGTTAAGTCTAATAATGATGAAGATATTGATAGGAGAGAGCTACTAGAGAAGGTCGAATCACTTAAAGAGTAAAAACAATGTTGGAGGGTCTTATTCAAGTTTCAAGCTAGAGACGCAAACCCAAAAAATCATCAGGGCATACACTTGCTAAATTTCAGTCTTCATCTTCGGAATCCAAGACCCCTAGTTCCCCAAAGCCTCTAAATTAAATCCAATGTCATGAGTGTAAAGGTTGGGGACATTAGAAATAAATGTGCAAATACTCTGAGGAAGAAGAACTTGATTGCAAAGGAGTTCAATGAAGTGGACAACAATTCTGACACATCTAATACTGTTCCAGCATTGTTTGCTAACATTGTGTGGGATTAAGACATTCGTGTTGGTAACACCAAAACCAACACCTGGTGCCTTAATGTATAAGTTGAGGAAACAATTGACAGATACGAGAAGTTGAGAATCGAGTATGATGAATTATTTTCCAGTTGGGGTAATAATCTGCTCAGAATCGAGACTCTTATGATGGAGGTAAACAAATTGACTCACGAAAAGGTTGATCAACTGAATATTATTTTTCGACTAGAGTCGGAACTCACTAGAAAAGATGATGAGCTAGATCGAGTGAAGACTGATTTGAAGAAAATCCAAGAAACCCTCACGAACCTCAACAAGGGCAAGGCTAAGTTTAACGAAATTTTAGAATTAAGTATCCCAACTATTGGAGACAACAAACGACACAAGAGGAGAAGATGACAGTACATGTGTTATCATTGTGGTGAACTTATTAGAGTAGATTTGTCTTTATTTTTATTAGCTTTTTAGCTCATTTCTCTATTTGTTTTTGGTATAAGTTGGATGATTTAAGCTTAATTCCATATTTTTATAGTTCCGACTTATTTTACCGTATTTTAATCGTAATTGATGCAAATAGGTGATATTTCATTGTTTTCACCTTACAGTTAAGTAACCGGAAGAATTCAGCGCGTAATAGACGAAGTTCGATGTTCAAGAATAGGAGAACAAGTTTTCCGGTGAAACGAGTAGCAAAAGATCGAGAGACGGAGATAGACGCTCTGTCGCATCGACTGACGCGACCGTCGATGCTCCATTCTGAAGCGTCGCACTGCCGACGCCACATTCTGAAGCGTCGACCGAAAGGGCGTCATTCGACGCACCGTCGACGCAACTTGCTGAAGCGTCGATCCATGACCACGTCAGTTGACGCACCCGCCCAGCCGACGCGCATGCCCAGGCAGCACCAACGCCAAGCACCAGCACGCGTCAGTCGACGCTACGTCGACGCACCATCGATGCGACGGCCCAGAATTCGGATTTCGGGTTTCATGTGCGCCAAGACTTGCAATTTCTATATAAACCCTTCTTATTTCGGATTTTTAAAGAACATACGACCAGCTAGGGTTTCTTAGATTACAATAATAATAATCCCACATCTCATAACYAGATTTGAAGACGGAGATCAAGGATTGAAGAACAACGCGCCCAAAACATCGAATTCACGTTCGGGATTCAATCTTCGCCCAAGATCGACGTGCAACTCCGGAATAGCTGGAGCTTTCTACTTCTTTTATTAGTTTCAATAAGTATTCTAAAGTCTTAGTTAATTTAGTAGTTAATTTTTATTTTAATTGTTAGTTTAATTCTTAGTTAATCTCCTAGTTAATTCGAGTTTAATTAGCTTAATCATTTTTATGCTTGGATATTGGATATTGTTTAATTTAGTTTACTTATGCGATTGATTTATGTTTAGTTATTCGTTCTTGTATTCATATGATACATTGCTTAGTGATAATTTCTTATGCTCGTGCTTTTAGATTCGTTAATTAGATTTTAATCATCGTTACTTCTCGTGGTTGATAATCTAGTTTAAAGTGTTTTGTTTAATTATTGCTTTAGTTCATAATGATCAATTCAAAATCTTTTAAAACCCCAAATATATATGTATTTTATTTTAGTTCGTAAATTGAGAAAAACATCCGAAAGACCGAACAGTTGTTTCCTCGAGAGATACGACTCGAGTCAAACTCATCACCCTACAGTTACCTCGTACTCTTGCGAGCAAACTAACGTGATTTTAAATTAATTAATTAAAGAGGGGTGTACAAAAGTTTGAGTCAAAAATTTGGCGTCGTTGCCGGGGAAGCAACGAGTAGGAATTAAAGATGTTTTTTGTTTTATTTTCTTTTTGATTTATTAGTTTATTTTTATTTATTTTTTCACTTGGTCTTTGCCATTTGGTATGTTGATGTATTGTTGATTTTATGCAAGGAAGGCGATCACTTCAACGCGACCTTGTACCATTCATTGACAACATACACCGTTCAAATCCACCGAGACCAAGACCCATTTTTATTCCCGAGGACAATTCCTCAACAGCAACTGATTTCGCTTGTGATCAAGTTTCCGACATTATGTTAGAAGCAAATCCGATTCGAAACGGCGATTCACCACCGAGATCACCACCACGCCCCATTATTGCGAGACAAGATGCGGGGAGAAACGAATGAGTCAACCAGCAGCAAAACGTAATCGGTCACCAACCCAACATGGCGAATATGAGGCACAACGAAGAGATGAACAACAATGCTATTCGCCAACACAACATCGAGAATGTGGAAATTAGGAACGAAGATTTTCTGTAGCATAACGCGTATGCTAGCAATCAAGGGCACGTGAATGATTGGTTGGAGAATCAAGATCATGGTTACGAGCAAAATAATTTTGGAAGGAGATACGAGCGCGAGCACCATTACGCGCATGACGACCACTATGAGAGAGCTAATTACTGAGTTAGGGAACCAAGGGGAGATCGAGCGCCTCGACAACGAGATTTGGCATGCCCAAAGGTTGTGCTTTATGGGTCTGCTATTGTTCATGGCCCGACTGCAAGGGAAGTAGAGATTAAACCGCATCAAATTAATTTACTTCCGACTTTTCACGGAAATGCCCACGAAGACCCTTTAGCATTTTTGAACTACTTTATCGATGAAGTAGGCAGATTTGTAGGTCATGGCCTAAACCGGGAGGAGATGCAAATGATTTATTTCCCCTATAGTATGAAAGACAAGGCCAAGACATGGTTACTGTCCTTAGAGCCAAGGTCATTGACTGATTGGGAGATGATAAGCGAGAAATTCCTAAATCAATACTATTCGGCATAAACAACGTGGCAAATTCGGAGGCAGATTGCTAACTTCGAACGAGTGGAGGGAGAATTATTTCATGAAACATGGGAGCGTTACAAATCACTTTTACAAGCATGCCCCCATCATAACTATTCCCCCGAGATAATTAATCAGTTTTTCTTTGATGGTTTGTCGCCCATGGGGAAAAGCCAAGTTGAAATAGCAACAGGAGGAGATTTTGGTGATTTAACGGCCCGCGAGGCAAAACGAGTATTGGAGAAACTGAGTGAAAAATCTTGAGAAACCAAATCTCGGCCTCGTAAATTGAAAGTTAATGAGATTTCCATCCCTGATCCTGACTTAGATGATGGCAAATTAGTCAAACCAAAGTGCGAAGATATATTTGAGGAGAAATTGGCAGCTTGGAAGGCCGAGCGGGCAAGCAAGGCCTCTTCGAAGAAGACTAATGCGATGTGTCACCAATGCGGATCCCCCAAACATTTAGCCAATATGTGCCCGTTCAACAACGAACAACGAGGGGACGTAAACGCCATCCAGCACTATTCGAATCAACAACATTCGGGGCAGAGACCACCACACATGCAAACACCTACTACAGTTCAGTCGACTGATCAACTCTTAGTGTGGCAACAGAACCAAGTTGCTAAAACTATTCGGAACCAAGACGGCCTCACACATGTTCAGGAGGAAATGAAGGGAGTTCGAGACGATATGAAAGAATTGAGAACGATGATGGCTGAAATGGCCAAAAGCACTCTTGAAAATTCTTCAGGACTAAGAAGATTGGAGTTAATGGTTGGACAATTGGCAACTGATATGGCATCATTGAAGAAGGAGAAAAATACTCCTCCAAGCCAAATAGAACACGCCTCGACTATTCATGTGCTGAGAAGCAGAAAAGAAGTGGATAACTGCATTGAGCTAGAAAAGGAGGAAGACAAAAGGGAGGCCGAAACCCAACCACAAGCAGATGCAACCAATTCGGCCGATCTAATGCATAAATCTTCAAATACAAATAATTCGAGGCCGACAGCAGCTGAAGACCCCATCGATTCCTTAAATTCGCCGCCCAAGAAGTTGACTATTTATGATCATGTTCCCTTCCCAAGTCGCCTACGTCCAGCTAAGGAAAATAAAAGATTCATGGAGATATATAATTTATTGAAAAATATCAATATTAACCTCACCCTGATAGAGGTGATAAAAATAATGCCAGTATTTGTGAAGTTTTTCAAGGATCTAGCATCAAGGAAAAGGTGTTTGGCTACGAGTCAACATGTGGCTTTGATAAGAGATGTTGGTGATATATTTAAGAAACCATTGCCACCCAAGGAGAAGGATCCCGGAAGTTTTTGTGTAACTATTTCTCTTGGGAATGGACAAATGGCAAGAGGGATGCTCGATCTTGGCGCTAGCATAAATTTGATGCCCCACTCAATTTACAAGGAGTTTAACCTAGGACCGCTGAAACCGACCACGATGAGATTATAATTGGCGGATAGAACGATAAGGCTACCTTTGGGTATTGTGGAGGATGTCTTAGTACAAGTAGACAAGCTAGTAGTTTCGGTTGATTTTGTCATTATGAACGTTGGTGACGTACAAAGCAAGAATTGAGAGCATGCAATTTTATTAGGACGTCTGTTCATGTCTACAACGCGTATGGTGATCGACGTAAACAAGGGAAGGGCGACTATGTCCGTATTGGGCGAAACGGTGATGTTTTCACTTCAAGATTTTCACAAGAGTTCTGCATCGTTTGTTAAGAACGATTGTTCTACTATTGATTTAGTAGATTCTTGCGCGAATGAGCTCTTGAGCATCGGCACGATTGAAGAGTTTGATAATGTAGAAGCACTTGATGATGGATTGCCCATGAAGTTTAACATGCCTAAAAATGAGCCAAAAGTGGAGTTGAGACCACAACGAGATCGTTCGAGGTTTGAGCCAAGAGAAGAGACAAAGCTACCGCATAATCATTCAAGAAGTGTTTCCCTCGACCCCTACAAGAATTTTAAATGTACGAAGAAAATGGGCGAGGCTAATAGCAAGGATTGGACGACGAAGAAGAAGAAGTTAGATGATTTGAGGTTCAAGGTTGGTCAACTAGTGCTGTATAATTCCGATCGTAAGTTTGATCCAACCAAGTTTGAAGTCGTATGGAGTGGACCATTTTTAATAAAAGAGATGGATGAGTATGGAGTCGCCACTATTTACAATGAGAGTGCAAAAAAGGGATTCCAAGTCCACAAACATCGACTTAAGCCTTATTTCAAGGATTATATGAAGAATCGTGATCGTACCAAGAAAGAGTTCGTGGACCCACAACGAGCGAGGAACTGATCAAGCAAATTGCGTCGAGCATATGACGTTAAATGTTGCGCTTCTTAGGAGGCAACCCAAGCGTTCGTTAGTTTTCATTTTCTTTAATTTTTATTTATTTTATTTTTGTTTTTATATTGTGTCAATTGCTGTGGTGCGTTTATGTGTGTGTTGATGTGCATAAAATACAATAAATCGCATATTCTGGACAACGGTTATATATCGGAAGCTCGCTACCGCAAGGCCTTACCGCTAGTTCCACTCGAGGCGTTAACGATGACGATCAACCACTGAACCTACCGCTTACCCCAGCAATCATGGATTACGATGATTTCGTCGATCGAGGTCGCAATCCGACCCAAGTTAGCCGCAGTCCGGCAACCTTTGGATGAGCTGCAACCCAACCATTTACGACGTTGGCCGTAATTGGGCCGTTTCAAATCCAAAAAGACGTGCCACCGGGCACTTGCGCGTCGTAATTGATCGCAATCATGTTTTGTTTGTTTTATTTTGTTTATTTTTATAGGTTTGTTTGGGACAATCTAGTCACGCGATCTAAGACGAAGGATAATTGCACATGCGTATTTAGAGAGACTCGGCCATCGAATTTTCAGGGATGTTTTCTTATCTCCCATAATCTTATTTTCTTTAATATTTATGACAATCAGGAGATTGGCATGTTTTTAGGGAGGGGGGTGGTTGAGTATGATTAGTGCAATTTGATGTCTTTTGTTTAGAAATGCATATTTTTGATGTGATTGATCGCTATTTCTACGCTTATTTGTGTTTGTATGGCTTGCCTGTCGAAGTTGACTATGTATGATTGTTTGTTTTCGTCTTTGAGCGTGCATAAGTGCATAAATTCTTCAAATTTATTATTTATATTGTAAAATGGTACTTGGATGCAATTGATTCACAAAACCTTAAAAGCAGCGTCAATTCAAAACTTTTTCATGCAAAAAGCCTGTGAGTAGCCTGAGTGATTATCATCATTGCATGTGCTTGAATAAGTTTCAGTCTTGATATCTCTTTGATACCGCTGTGTGTAGTCGACTTTGAAAATGAAGTTAAGCACATATAAAACCCTATTCCGGCCATATTCATAAGTTTTAGCCACTATAAATTCCGAATGAGCCAATCATAGCCAAATATCCATGCCTATAGCCATGAGTATTTTTGAAACGACCCCTACAACCCGCGTGGGGTAGGAGTTCGTATTTTTATTGGTTATTT
>BMAC01000365.1:84089-122382 GCA_014905375.1 Phtheirospermum japonicum
TTATAGAATCCCTGGCAGACGCAAAATGCTCACGAACTCTCTGTCGCGTCGGTCGACGCGACTGCCCAGAAAATGCGTTTTCCACGCGATTTTAGGTTTTCTTGGGCCTTATAGACTTCCCAAAACTATAAATACCTATGTATTTCGGAGTTTTAAGATACATTATCATATTCTTAGGTTTTTTTAGGCTTCTTAGGGGCTGACAACCCCAAACGAATGCCCTTCGATTTCGTAGTTACTTTTCATAATTCTTAGTTTTAAATTTTTAGATTTAGAATAAATTAGATTAGTTCTTAGATAGTTTAGATAATTTAGATTCAAGATTCGCTTCCGGAACGCTGCAACTTTCTTCTCGTTTAATTAGTAAGTCTTTAATTCTTTCGTTTTAATTTAGTTTAATTAGTTCTTATGCTTTCAATTCATGCTTGTTAGTTTAATAATTGATCTTCAAAACAAACCCCCCCATGTTACAGCTGAAAAACCGTTATAGAAAGTCAGAAACTTCTAATTCTTCAAATCGTGGCCCGTTTTCGCTGAAACTCCACTCGTACGCCCATCCTCGACTATGTACAAACTAAAATACTTTAAAAATACCTAAAATAAACATAAAATTAATTATTTAAGATTATAATATGATAAAAACAAGTTGGAGATAAGAAAATATGAAAATGTGCTCAATCTATCCAACTTTCACCAAAAAAAATAATAAAAATGAACTAAAACACTAAATAAAGTCAAGACAAATTCATGTTAATCAGCGTGCGTCTCCGACACCAAACACTAAATAAAGTCAAGACAAAATTGATGAACAGGTTCTGGTGAATCTACCGGTTTACACTGCCATGGACATTCGAGAAGAGATGGGTGGTGTTGTAACACCAAACCCATCACCAACTGCTGCTCCTGCTACATATTCATCTCCAGTCCTTGGTCAAGAAATTGTTCCAATCGCTAATGTCTCCGACACAACTCCGGACGCTCAACTTGCTCCCGCCCAGCTAGGTAACAAAATTGACGTGGATAATCCCCTGAACCTACTGTTTATTGCCGAGACTTTTGGTCAAGTCGGAGATCCAACTTTGATAAAGTCACAATGGATTCGCAACATTCCCCCTGGTACAATTCCGGCGGCCATTCCCAGAAGCTTGGCAGGTGAGCGACGTCATGTGCCCCTTGAGCACATGAATTTTGTTGAGGATGTTATGACCCTCACGAAATCGGACGATGATGAGTACGTGCTCATGGAAAAAGTTGCCTCGCCACCATTTTCCTCTCTTCCGTGGTTTTCCAAGCCAACTACCTCTCGCCGGAAACAGACAGTGCATCTGGATGATAAGAAAAATCCACCGAAGGTGTTGATTCAAGTTCCTTTGATCCCCCTTTCACAGTCGTTAATTTCTTCACTAGTGAAGTTGAAAGCTCTTTCCGTCCGTTGGTGGCAACCCTCCTTTAACTCCGTTCAACATGACTTAGTCGGAGACTGAGTATAGATTCTCCTCAGATTCTGATGATGTCAACACAATAACTGCTATGTTGTCTGCTTTGAAATCCCGAAAGGCTCCATCCAAGAGCTCTGATGCTACCCAGAAAGCTCGGATGGTTCTGGTGTTATGTCACCAAACCTGTCATCGCCTACAGCTGCTCCAGTTTTGTCGCCCAGTTCCATCTCTGATGATGTGGTCTCTGAAGGTGAAACAGTCCAATCAATCAGCTGCATCTGAACAGTCTTCTGATGCCTCTGATGCGGTCTCATTTCTGGATGTTGATATTGAAAACATTTTTCCTGTGTCTACCAAGTTTTGGACTAAGAAGACTAAAGAGGTGTTTCCTGAATATTGTCTTCACCCCAACCTTCCCCACTTGTCCGACTGTTGCTGAGCAGTTTCTGGATATCAGACAGACCTCCCTAGAAGGTAGTTTTAATGTGGTCATGGGACGATTGATGAGCGTAGAGTCCTGGTAGATGTTTTTAGAAAACAAAATTTGATTGCCTTCTTTAAGAGTAAAGGTATGTACTCTACCGTTTCTACTGCCATGCCTTTTTTTCGTGAAGTGGTGTTAGAGTTCTTTGCAAACATGCTTCCTTCAAATGCAGATCCTACGTCCATCAGTTTTGGTAAAGTTTATGTGCGTGGGAAAATTTATGTCTTTACCCCTGAGTTAATTAATAAACTTTTTGGAACTGAGGACTATCATGGGGACTCTATTGTTAATGATATGAATGAGGTCCTTGAGTTTTTGCCTAGGAGTAATTATCTGGTACGAGGTTATCCTCTTTGCATTCTATTTTGCACAAGGTCGTAATTTTTAAATGGGTACCGATGAAGAATTCCACTGTTGTGACGCGTCCACAAGCTCAGTTTCTGTTTAAGATAGGTTTTTATATAAAGATAAATTTTGGTCAGCATGTGTTTGACATTGTCACCAGGTTTGCTACGTCCCTCATTTTTAGCCTGCTTGAGAATCAAGGTTTTCAGCCCAATGAGGATTATGTTTTTAATGGGGATCCGTAGTGGTTTTCGTTGTGGGGACAACATACTACTGGTGCATGTGTTGTTGATCTTCCATGGCAGCTGCCAACCAGAGCTGCTGGTACTTCTGGTGTTGGTTCTGGTGCTGTTAACACTAGTTCTAATATTGTTCGGTTTTCTGCTCCAGTGGTGCGGGCTCAGGTTGCTATGCTTAATCTTCAGATTGAACAGATGGAGGCTCAAGTTGAAAGGATGTAGGCACTTCGTGACTCATTTGTTGAGGCTCTTTTGCTTTCCAAACAAAAAGGGGAAGATGATGGAGACGCGACTGAAGAGGATGGTGATGATGTTGCTGAAGCTGAGGAGGAGGAAGATGAATCCACGGAGAGTGATGAGGATGTGGTTCATATGGCCATAGGCAAGAAGAGGAAGGCTAGACATGGAGGGCCTTCTCGTCATTCGATGAGGACTCATACTTCTATTTCAAGCCATGAATTTATTTTGTTGTGTTTTTTGAACAATGGTTACTTGTTAAGGGGGAGTATTAATTTAGGGGGAGTTTTGAACATTTTTTTTTTGCGTCTTGGGTATTTTGTCCAGACAGGCAAAAGAGGGAGTTTGTTGGGAATGTTATTCACGTCAATTATCTTTTTTTCCTTTTGTTGTTATTTGCCTTTCTTGGGTCCAAAATATTAGGAAACTATATTTGGCTTTTACTTTGTTTTCTAGATTAGATTTAGCTTGTTTATCAATATAGGGACTCTTGTCCATTTAAGATAAGGAGAAGTCGTGTAAAGGGACGGATCTTCACACGCATCTTTGAAGTAGCGTAACTAATAGAGAAGATCATCACAACGGGGCTAAAAGTATTTAGTATCAAATGTTGATACTAATGTTTTCATATATTACTTTATGATTTTGTATTTGATCTTAAACAAATTAAAGTAATATATTTTTTGGGTTTGTACACCCAGTTCGTAAGCACGTTGCTTACGAACGAGATTTATTCGTTTTGTTCTTTTATTCTTATGATTTGTTTCGCTGCCTATTAATTCTATTTAGTGTCAATTCTGGTGTTATTAACACCAGTCTTAATATCGATTTACTAATACTTATTTAATAACCATAGACATACAAATCTACAGTTAGTTCGGTAAGCGTCCATGCAGCTGGAAAACTTTTCTCTTACAAAGAGGTCGCTTTAGCTCCACCGGGTACCATTGTGAAGGCTATGTCTGAGCAGCAATGGGATGAGAGCTGTGCTGAAGAAAAAGTAGCGAGATTGAAGAAATTTGAGGATGAGAAAACCCCTGTGGAGTGCGAGAAAGATATTATTGTTGAGCAGTCGCCAGATGCTGAAACTATTGCTTATGTGGTTGAAAGCACAATTTTCGAAAATGGAGCATCTGAGAATATACAGTGTAGTAGTTGAGAAAGAAAATGTGTCAGTGGAAAATGAAGGAGGAAATCAAGTTAATGAAACAGAAAAGCAAGGTGATGCTGCGGATGGAAAGGAACCGACCGAGAAACTATCCGCAGCAGCACCTCCGTTCAATCCATCAATGATCCCGGTTTTCGGCACTGTTCCCTTGCCTCTCTATAATGAGCACGGAGGATTATTGCCGCCATTGATTGTCGTCAATCTGGGCTGTGGATCGCCGCATCAATCGGTTAGTGCTAGAGTTCCATATGGCCCGCGCCTCTCGGTTGCCAGGTACAACCGATCGGGTGGTCGTGTCCCGCGGAATATGACCAAATATATTGGGTATTAGGGTCCGAGGATTATGAATCCACACACGATCGAATTTGTGCTTGGATGGTCGTGGGTCCCAGCAAATGGGTATCCGAGCAGTGGTCTTTTTTTTGCCTCGAATGGGTATCATCAACCTGTATCGCCAAATGAAACTAGTTCGGAGCTTTCGAATAGCGCACCAGAGACTGAAAATGGGGTTTCAGTAGATTCTACCTCGCGTGTGAAGGTTGACACTTTCAACTAAGCCAGTTGTGATTCAATTGCAGAGGGGTCGTCTAGTAACATGATGACCATTGCCGTATAGACAGTGGATAAAGTCGAGGAGCCACCTCGAGTTAATAATGAAGAAGAGGATGAGAAATTACATTGTTAACCAGAAGTGAAGTGTAAGGGTACAGGTGCAAGATAACGGAAATGGCACGAATGTTGATGGAAAGACGACAAAACATTGGGGAATTGTGTTTTGTTTGTCTATGAAAACCTGGTCGAAGGTCTAACTTATGGAGTGTGGAAAGGTTGATACATTAAATCAAATTAAATTGTGGATGATTCGAATACTCTTTTACCAGTTTGCCCCTCCTTGAGGGTGAAACCTTAAACCAACTTGTATTTGTTCACCAGGATGTGTATTATAGTCATCAAGTTCTACTGATTTAATGTATTTCCTGCTCTAAAAGTCTCTTGATGCAAAAGATTTCCAACTCCTTCAACTCGCTGGCTAGTTTGATTGATGTCTGCTTGATTTAGGTTCTGTTTTGTTCATCTCTTCTTCGTGTTATATCGATTTCTCTCTGATTTGTTCTATCAAGTACCTGTGTCAATTATGTGAGAGTACTGAAAGTAGAATTACACGAAATTAGGGATTACTATGACGTAATAAATGGGATTATATCTAAAAACCACGCAGGGCTAAATTTGTTATGTCACCTCTTTATACTAATACAAAATTCTTCTTCTTTCTTTAAGCATGTGCTTAGTGAAATTCCGAAATCCTATTGTTTTCTTAAAAACAAGTTTCAGTTTCACATGATTTGGCTGATACACGGCAACCCCTGAAACTTCGGTACTTGTATGATAACTTTTATTGCAATGTGACAAAAGTTACGAAGACATGTTTAAATCAGTAGAACAATGTGCATCCTAGAGTGTACAAAATGTACGCTCGCGTTGCATATTGCAGTTGCTCTGGATCTTCAGATTTAATATACTCACAAAATCGATCCTTTAGCCACTCAAGTCTCACGTAGCTACCCCTACTGCATAGGCCTCAAATTGTTCAATTCCTAACAACTGTGACACCAAAGCATCACCTTTCTCCTCCAATTATTCTCCTGTAAGCTCCACAGGATTTCCTGAAACCGATAAACCAATCAAACAATAAACGTCATCCAATGTGATGGTCATCTCCCCAAACGACATGTGACGTGTGTGGGTTTCCAGATGCCAATGTTCAACAAATGCACTTATCAAAGTTCTATTTGGAGCGGGATACGACATATCTCGTAAGGGAAGAAGCTTCGAGCGCCTAACTAATCTTCTGAATTGTTCAGTCTCGAGTTCTGGAACTTCCCACTAAGACAATTTTGATGAATGACACTGAAATCTCAAAATATCTCGTTCGACGACAAACCATATTTTTGAGGCAACATGTGTTGGAAAACTAGACAACAAAGTGATAATCTCAGGACCACTAGGATGAGGAGCCTTGAGTATCTCATCCTCAGCAGGAACAGTTGTACGTCGAGCTCTTCCACCCTCTCTAACCTCTTCATTCGGTATAGGTGACTCTTCCATATTTTCAAAATCTATATTTCTTTGCCCCCGATTTGATGGGCCTCGACCTCGTTACCTCCTAATCGATGTCGTTGGTCTTATTCGGAATCCTTCCGCATCTCCTTCATCAATAGATGGATGGACAAAAAAAATATAATTTTAATACAAGACATGTGTTAATACATACATATCTAGGTTCTAAACTAATATCGAAATAGGTGCAGGTTATGCGAAATAATGTGTTTGAAATTATCTCGAACATAAGTGTGTTCGAAATATTAATTCGAACAAACTGTATGTGTTTGAAAATAATATCCGAACATAAGCATTATGTTTGAAATTATAGTTCGAACAAAGTGCCTGTGTTCAACTATTATATTCGACCAGAGGCATCGTGTTCGAAAATTATTTTCAATAAAAGGCATTACGTTCGAACAAAAATGTCGAACGTCTTCGTTTTCAACAATTCTGGCAGAAATTGTTCGATTGGTATTCATGAACATGACCAATATGTTCAGAATCATTGGCCGAACATATGGTTCTGGTTCGTAGAACCAGAGTAGAACACGATGATTTTTATCATAAAATTTAAACCCTAACCTAAATAATTAAATCAAACTGAATCGAACTTTTTAAACATTTACTTTTTATTAAAATAAAAGTTCATCCGCAAGAGAATGAAGAAATTGTAAGTGGCAAGTTTGACTCAAGTTGAATCTCTCGAGGAAGAATAATCGGAAGTGAATTTTCGTGTTTGATTCACGAATATGAAATTAACTAAAAGCTAATCTAAACACTCAGTCAAATTTCAGCTTGAAAAGTTGTAACGTCGAAGAGGATGATTTAAACGATGAAAAATGAAATCAAAAACCTTGAAAAGATTAATAAAATGGGGGTCTAGGGATCTAAAATCGTCTCCACGATCAATTGGCATTTTATCGAACACTTAATCTACGAGCTGGGGTTGTCAATATCAACTTGTAAATTAAACACTCGACAATCCCAATTGCTGGTTCTAAACGATTCTAGGCATTAGACCCGTGAATTTCAACCAACAATCATTAAACAATCCAACAATTTAACATAATGCAACATGAACATGACTAAATAGATAAAAAGTTTCAAAGAACACGACAATGGAAAATGATCTTCGAAGAGAAATAATTATTACTGTATGAATTTCTATAAATCATATAACGTAAATCCATGAGAAATGCAGTAAAAACTATTAAGAATCAAGAACGTCACATACCCAATACGATAAACTCATAATCAAAGCAACAAGAAATTCGAATAATAAAACATAGGGGATGAAAGCTTACTAATGAACAAATGGAGGGTTTCAACGTTTAAACGATAATTTAAACGAGATTAGACCAAGCTATGTCCTTTATCCAAGCGATGATCAAGAATTAAATCCTATTGAAATTAGTTGGAAATTCATGAAGAAGAAAAGGAAAAATCAAAGAAGAAGTGGAGAACAACCTTGGGCTTTTCAAACCCTAGGAGTTCAAGAGCTGCTTATTCTGAGAAAGGAATGTTATATTTATAGGGGAGAAATGAGGTCAAAATAGTCACTTTGCCCAAAATGGCCAAAATTTAACTGACCACCGATGCTGGAAAATATCCCCGTCGATGGCGCGTCGTTGGTGTGGCAACTCGGTGTCGACGGCGCGTCGATGGGGTGTCGATGCATGCTTCGATCGATAGTTGTGCTTTGCGGGTTCGAGTCATGCTTTCATCAAATTGAGCTAGTTGTGATCCTCGGGAATGCTCCTAGGCTTGATCGACTGTCCGAAAATAAAGAAAAGAAAAATAACATAAAAATCTACAAAAAGTAAAAGAGAAATACGAGAAGTATTAAAAAGACGACGAAAGCTAAGAAAATGCAAAATAAGGAAATACAGAACAGAAAACGACTAAAATCCGACTAAAGCACACACGACAAGACATAAAAATATACAAGAATCACACACAAATATGTACAAATCAACTCCCCCACACTTAGATTTTTGCTTGTCCTCAAGCAAAACTGAGCCTAGACATAGACAAGGAAAATTTAACCACCCAATGAACTAAAAACTAATGCAATCAAATGATTCGAGGAGTTATACATTAAAACAATTGGAAATTCAACTAAGAGGACAAAATATTATGTTGAGATAAGAAGTTTAAATTCCCTTCCCAACGCCTAAAAGTAATGTGTTGCCCTTCATGCAAGTCCCCCATCCATGACTCGGGTAAGGTCTATTCACGCTCAAACCGCCAAGTCGGCACCCGACTAGCCCAATCATCTATACACCTATTTAACGATAAAATCTAAAAAAAAAGTGAAAATAAAAATGTGTACAAAGGTTCCACAACTTATTATAAGAACTTCGCTTTAACAAGGACTTCACTTCTTATACTTATTTATTTTCTTTTTCTTTCTTTTTCTTTTATCATTATTTTATTGAGTACCCATAGAGGTGAGGTACTAAATGACCACGATACTTACAATACAAAAATAAGAGTTCATTAACTCCAATCACTTATTGCTAAATGCAACTCACAATATTTTCGATAAGCACGTAGAGTTTTTAACGTCTCAAAAAAAAATTAAAAGAAAATACAAAAATTCATATAGAGGGTATTTGGAAAATGGGGTTAGTAGAGAGTATTGGACTCTTGGAATGAAACACGAATAGAAACAATGATCAAGACACTTCATAGGTTTCCTACTCTTCATGCCCACAATTACACTAATGGCCGAACAAAATTCTAAACAACCTAACCGAAGCATCTAACCACGTCACTTTGTCAAGGTTCCAACTAATATCAATCCACACAACTCAAATCATATACACAAGTAAGCATACTAAAGAAATACTAAACAAGGACAAAATATTATGTTGAGATAAGAAGTTTAAATTCCCTTCCCAACGCCTAAAAGTAATGTGTTGCCCTTCATGGCAAGTCCCCCATCCATGACTCGGGTAAGGTCTATTCACGCTCAAACCGCCAAGTCGGCACCCGACTACCCAATCATCTATACACCTATTTAACGATAAAATCCAAAAAAAAGTGAAAATAAAAATGTGTACAAAGGTTCCACAACTTATTATAAGAACTTCGCTTTAACAAGGACTTCACTTCTTATACTTATTTATTTTCTTTTTCTTTCTTTTTCTTTTATCATTATTTTATTGAGTACCCATAGAGGTGAGGTACTAAATGACCACGATACTTACAATACAAAAATAAGAGTTCATTAACTCCAATCACTTATTGCTAAATGCAACTCACAATATTTTCGATAAGCACGTGAGAGTTTTTAACGTCTCAAAAAAAAAATTAAAAGAAAATACAAAAATTCATATAGAGGGTATTTGGAAATGAGGTTAGTAGAGAGTATTGGACTCTTGGAATGAAACACGAATAGAACAATGATCAAGACACTTCATAGGTTTCCTACTCTTCATGCCCCACAATTACACTAATGCCGAACAAAATTCTAAACAACCTAACCGAAGCATCTAACCACGTCACTTCGTCAAGGTTCCAACCAATATCAATCCACACAACTCAAATCATATACACAAGTAAGCATACTAAAGAAATACTAAACAAGGACACCCCCCCCCCCCACCCCCCCCCCCCACACACACACACTTAAACCATGCAATGCCCAGATTGCACATAAAATAATAAAAAAATACGGTAAAAGGGAGAGAGAGACACATCCCTATAATCGCTCTTGTGATGATGAGTTGAGCGTGAAGTGCCATCCAATGGGCGGTGGGGTCGAGAGGAACCTACAAAAAGGGTAAGTGGGGAACAAAAATACAAAAGACTCAAACATAAAAATAAAAACATCAAAATATACAAAAGAAAAATATTTTTTGTATTTTTGAGATTTTTCAATTTTTTTTATTAAAGAAAACAAGAGACCAAAAGGTTTGAAAATAAAAAATAAAAATTTTGATTTTTTTATTATTAATTATATATATATATATATATATATAATTCAAATTTGTTTGTAAATTTTATTTGAAAACATGATGAAAAGAGATAAGAGAACATTTGGAAATTTTTGACGTGTAAAATTTTCCGAATTTTCGTACTGTCTTTTTTTGGGGGGGAAAGGGTTGAAGTGGGCAGGCCGGTTCAGCATCGATCGATGGCCTGTCGATGGAATGGACAGAGAGTTCGTCGACATGGGTTTCGATGTGTTGGTCGATCGACGCTGGCAGCTAGGTTGCCTCGACACGGCATCAACGCTCGACGTCGATCGACGGCCTGGACAGAGAGTTCGTCGACATGGGCGTCGATGTGTTGGTCGATCGACGTCGGTAGCTGGGTTGCGTCGACACGGCATCGACGCTCGGCATCGATCGACGACCTGTCAACGGGTTGGACAGAGAGTTCGTCGACATGGGCATCGATTGGTGCGTCGATCGAAGGGAGTTTTGCAAGGCCTCGTTTTCGCTCCTTTGAACGTCATTCCTCGAGCAAACTTTTTATCCTTCAAAGTCTGTCTACGGGTATGCATAAAGAGGCCTTGAACTTCGACCAATACTAACAAAATATCAAAAATAAGAAAAAAGAAGAGCAAGAACTTGGGTTGCCTCCCAAGAAGTCCTTATTTAACGTCCAAGTCTTGACGACACATACAAGCAACGCCATTCGAGATCCAAAAAAAGATGACAGTCTTGCAACGCCTTTGTGTTTTCCAAAAGAATGAGTAGGCTACTAAGGCAGGCAAAGAAAATGAGTACAAGGAGGAGAGATAGGAATGTTCTAACTTTTTTGGGTGGACGAAAAAGAGAGTAGTCGATTACCATGAATTTATCAAAAGTCATTCTTAGCATTGAGCGATGCTCGGTCACAGGAAGAACTAGAAAATCTGTCGAAAAAATAGAACAACCATTAACCAATCCAAGCTCCTTCATTTCCCCAATCACCACCTCAACTCTTTCAAAAGCATGTAGAGCCATATTGGGGCTTAGGAGAGGGCAATCGGGCTCCTTCTGGACTATCTCTTCCACTACCTCACCGTTAAGATTGTTGAGGATTTTATTCTTTGGAATAATTCCTTATTTAGTTGTTTGCCTTTCTTGGGCCCAAAATATATTAGGGAACTAGAATTAGGACTCTAGATTTGTTTTCTAGATTGTGTCTAAGACTTTATTTAGTTTCCTAGATTATGTTTAGGACTTGTTTGACTTATCTACCAAGTTTAGGACTCTAGGACTCTTGTCTATTTAAGAAAAAACAAAGCCAAGATAAGAACACACCTTCGATAATCTTGACACACGGTTTTTTGAGAAGGACGCAACAAGAGCAAGAAGACACAAGCAAAGAAGAACACGAGCAAGTTAAAGACTTGTGGCAACGATCCAAATCAAGGAGATCTTCGAAGTTCCGTAACCAACGGAGCAGATCATCTCAAGCTTTGCCACAAGACTTGAAGCCACGATTTTAATCACGGGATCTTTAGAGTTGTGTAACCAACAAAGAAGATCATCATCCTTCAAGGCGACAAGTATTTTAATATCATAGTTTTTGATACCGTAGTTTTCATATATTATTTTAATCTTTTGTATTGATCGTGAACAAGATAAGTAATATAGTTTTTGGGTTTGTACACCCAAGTTCACAAGTATCTTTTACTTGTCAACTGATTTTAAATTGCTGTGTTCGGTTTTTAATATTTATTCCGCTGCACGTTTTTTAACTCTGTATGATATTGGTTTCGATGTTGTTAACATCTTTCTCAACATCTATTTTCTAAAACTGCTGTTTATTATTCTGAAACTGTTTGATGTTGATTTCAGTGTTGGTTAACATTGAAAATAACATCGTCTACTGATACTTATTTTTAAAACCATAGACCTTCAAATTCTACAAAGATTTAATAAAGCATCGGGAAGAACGAAATGCAGCTCAATAAATTCAACCTCCTCCAAATTCGGCACCACAACTCCACTATCCTCACAAAGAGCAAGTAAACTCGAATCTCCAACATCTTCTGGGCCCTCCAACGGAAACACCCCTACACTCTTGTCCAAAACTTCATCAAAGAATACAAGAGGGGTGATGCATTCAACCAAATCCTCAATAACCACCTCTTTACACACCCCTCCCAAACGAGCGTTCAAGCTCAAATCACCGAATTCAAAGGTGGGCTCCACGACATCAAATATCGGTACCTCATCATATCGAGATTGGTTTACCTCATCATGAGCTTCATGCACTTTGATGGGTGAAGTGGGTATGGCGACATGGTAGGAGTATGGATTATTGAACGAAGGAGACAAGGGATAATAATCATAGCTCGGATTATAAGAATATGATTCGCAAGGAGCATATGGATTAATATATCTCCAATCATGATATGTGGTTGGGGGAATATAAGGCTCTAAACTTGGATCATAAGAATTTGATGTAGGAAGAGCAAACGGGTCGTAGTTCAAAGAATTGGAATTGGGTGGAGCATACGGATCATTGATCATACTAAAAGAAATGGAGGCAAGTGGGGTGTATGAGGGATCAAAGCCCAGATTATAAGAATCTTTAAGTGGGGTATAAGGTTCGTTAAAGACCGGATTATAGGAATTATGTGGTGGGGTGTGAGGGCCAAAACTAGGATCGTATTAATTGGCACATGGATCATTGTGGCCCGAATTATATGAATTTAAAGGCGAGGCCCATTGATGATTTGGAGGTTCAAATTGGGGGAGTAGATGATTCAAGATTTTGTGTTGCCTACTTATGAAAATTTGTCAAAAGATCAATAGCTTTCCCGCAAGAGAACGGGGTCGCGCATAGGTTGGCAACTTGACTCGAGTTGTCTCTCGAGGAACATAAAATCGAAAATCTCAAATAGTTTGTTCAAACGCAATTACTAATACTAAAAAGGGGGGGGGGGTGGTTGTTTTGATTATCTAGAAATTTAAAACACGTGAACTATAATAAAAATTAAGTAATTTAATTCAGCAATTGGAACTTATAAACTAGAGAAATTATTCTAAGAACTTTAAACAAGATCAACTAGCATAAAATCAAGCAATTATCAAGAACGCAATGCAAACAAAATGAATTAACTAACAAGAATAAAAACTAAACATTAATTAAACTAAAGATTACGAATTCAATACCAAAAGTATCTAGGGTTCTAAGCATAAACAAAATCAAAAGCAATTATTGAAAAGCAACTACTTAATTGCATAAATTAAACTACGAAAACAAATTCAAGGTTTAGAGTACTTATTAAACTAGAAAGCGTAGTAAATTCTCCAGCTAATCCGGAGAGGTGATTGATCTCGGTCAAAGAACGGATCACGAACGGACGGTTGGAGCTTGGCGATCCTCGAATCTTCGATCCTGATCAATTGTTGTTATCGGGATATGGATGGTGTTGTTCTCGAGCCAAAATATCAAATATTGAGAGTATGGGTGAGAGAGATCTCCTTTGGGACGGACTTAGAAGGGTTTTTATAGATTTCCCTTAACTTGGAGCATAAGAAACCCTAAAATCCTGATTCTGGGCCGTCGCGTCGACGGTGCGTGGACTGACGCATGCTGGTGCTCGGCGTCAGTGCGGCCAGGGCGTGTGCGTCGGTTGGGTGGGTGCGTCGACTGGATGGGTCGACATCGACGCTTCATCAAGTTGCATCGATGGTGCGTCGACATCGACGCTTCGGCAAGTTGCGTCGACAGTGCGTCGACATCGGTGCGTCGACATCGACGCTTCAGCAAGTTGCATCGACAGTGCATCAACGCTGCGTCCACTAACGCGTATCATGGCTCGCGTCGACGGTCACGTCAGTTGACGCGGCTGCGCGTCTGCCTCCGTCTCTCTCTATCTTTTGCTACTCGTTTCGCCAGAAATTTCGTTCTCCTAGTCTTGAACATCGAACTTCGTCTATTACGCGCTGAACTCTTCTGGTTACTTAGCTGTAAGGTGAAAACAATGAAATATCACCTATTTGCATCAATTACAATTAAAATATGGAAAAATAAGCTAGAACTATAAAAATATGGAATTATGCTTAAATCGTCCAATTTATACCAAAAACAAATAGAAAAACAAACTAAAATACTACTGAAAATAAGGACAAATACGTGCTAATCAACTACCCCACGCTTAATTGGTTTGTTCGTCCTCGAACAAACAATAGATTCAAAGTATAGCAAGAAATGAAATTCAGTCCAAGCCATGAGTCGTGCTATGCTACTTAAATAATTTTGAAAATATAGGTACATGCAATGCAACTTCAAACACTCCACTCGTATTACACACTGTTGCTTCAATATCGAATTCATGCATCCTCATAAAAGGGAAATATATAGGGGTGAACGCTCAAGCACTCGAGTATTCTCTGCATAGGATGTGTATACGCTCAAATCATACAAATACAAGCACTATAAACAAGCACCGAAAATAAATCTCTTTTCAATCGCAAATTAAGTGTGTTATCGAACAAAGAATCAGAAAAGGTCTCTTCGGGTTGTAATGTAAGGCTTTTTGGACGGGTATGAAATATAAGTCGTGTGGCTAACTCGCGATCTAACGTGATCAATAACTCACCAAACCTATTCTAATCAAGGAGCAATACGTTTCACCTCGTTCAAAGATGAAAACCTCACTAAACACTCATAACGTAGCCCTTTAAACTTAGGTTATTTCCCAACTCGTAACTCTAAACCGACTTTTGCTCGAACCACTTAACACTTTTGAAGCTCATAACACGCTTCTTACACAACTCATGCCTTCTAAACAATAGGCTCATAAAATAAATAATAGACACAAGCCTTCATTAACACGTAGGCAATGACTAACACTAATTCACCATCCTTCCTATTTTCTTTTTCTTTTTTTTTTATATCCCCCTCTAATTCTGTTTTATGGGGTCTTTCTTTCTTTTTTTTTTTTTTCTTTTTTTTTTGAAGGATGGTGATCCTTTATTACAAAAATTTCATAAATCCCTTATAAAAAACTCCAAAACACTAATAACCATTTAAAATTACTAACCCCTACCCCACGCTTTTAATGGGTTGTAGGGGTCGACTCAAAAATCACTCATGGCTAAAGGAAATGGATTATTTGGCTATGATTGGCTCATTCGGGATTTATAGTGGCTAAAATATATGGGTATGGCCGGAAATAGGGTTTTTTCTGTGCCTTAACCTCTTTTTCCAAGTCAACTACACACAACGGTTTCAAAGAGATCTCAAATCAAAACTCATTCAAGTACATGCAAAGATGATAAACACTCAGGTTACTCTCTGGCTTTTTGCATGAAAAAGTTTTGAATTGACGCTGCTTTTAAAGTTTTGCAAAATCAATTGCGTCCAAGTACCATTTACAATATATAAATAATAATTTTTGAAAAATTTATGCACTTATGCACGCTCAAAGACAAAAACTTCAATTCATAAATAGCTAACTTCGACAGGCATGCCATACAAACACAATTTAGCGCAGAAATAGCAAACACAATCACGTAAAAATAGAAAAATTGCACATAAATTTCAATCATACTCAACTATCCCCCCCTCTTGAAAAACTGGCAATCCCCCGATTGCCATAAATATAAAGAAAAGCAATTCAAACAAGGAAAGGGTAAGAAAACGTCCCTGAAAAATGAGTGGTCGAGTCTTTTTCATGGAAGTTGTGCAACTTCACGTTCCCAGAGCCGCGTGAATGGATTCGTCCTCAAAACATAATAACCAAAATAAAAATTAATAAAAATAAATTAACGTCATCAGCAATAATAAATTTATTAGATCGTAGCCACGGCTCTTCAGCAAATCGTTGAACAAAACGGCTATCGAAAATCATAGCTTCCGCCCAGGGCAGCCAGTCGCCGTGCGCAGGCGGCATCGACATGGCGTCGACTTGGTGTCGACTGATGCGGATCATCACCACATCGACGGAGCGTCGACGCTCGCGTCAGTCGACGCGACAGCAGGTTGGCGACAAGTTTTTTACCGTTCGTATTCCAGCGATTACCCCTTCTCCTAACTGATTTTTAACCATGGATAACTGCACAATCTCACAAGAAAAATAAAATCCTCCATGGTGCAAGAAATACGAAAAAGCAAGGCGTACGAAAAATAAAATTTTATTAATTGCTGAGACAAAATACGTAGACAACCGAAATAAAAACGAAATTGCAATAAACTAAACAGGATGAGGTGGAAAGACAATTCCATGACTCGATTATGGAAAAACATAAATAGATAAATAAAAGCAAGCCCCAAGAATCTAAGGGGATTTGGAACCCAATCGCTCTAACGCGACGATCCTCTTGCTAGCCTCTTCTAAGCACTGCCTCTAAAATCCCAAATTACCCTCGTTCGCCGCATTTCTCACATTAAAATCCTTGATGTGGGCTTCCAACTCCTCAATTCGCCGTAAGAGTGCAAACTTCTCCTCGCGGATTGCATGGTTACTTCGCAAAAAGTGTATTCCGTCTTGAGTCAAACTTTCTATCTCGGATTCCGCCTCCTTCAAGCGCTCGTCCTTCATATCGATCTCACCTGATTACCTGAACATTTCCCATATCATCTCATTGTTGTCCTTAGTAAAGGTGGCAATCGTCTCTCGAGCTCGGAGAAGTGCGTCGCGGAGCTCGTTCTTGGTCATGGCACGTTCATCAAGGTCCTCCCTCTGCTGTCCGAGGTCGTGCTCAATACCCCTTAAGCGTTGAATGGTGGTCCTTAGTTGAAGGTTCATGTCCTTCAACCCATCGTTGATCTCCTCCGCCCTTCTCAATTTGTTCTTTAGAGCGTCGATTTTGAGGGTATAGTTAACCTCATCCAATTGATAATCACCAACCAAATCGTTCGCCTTCTCGACTTCATCATGCAGCTGGTCCACTTTCTCGTCGTGTTCCTCTCTCAGCATCCACCTCTTCTCGTGGTTCTTAGTGGTTCTTGGAATTGGCCTCATGGTAAGGGAAAGGGGGTGGGGCGAAAATATTTTGGGGTAAAGAGATTTAGAGCTGAGAGAATAATGAAATTAAAAGTGAAAGGGTTTGATTTATATAGGGATCAAAAGACCTTAAAATAGGAATCCTAAATTCACCCAAATTAAAGATAAGGGAAAAGATATTATGTTTCCTTATCTAATTAGAACTCCTTTAAGACAAAAGACCTTTTCCCCAATCTTGACAAATTTCGTGCAAATAAATCCCTAAAATTCACTCTCCTATTTAGAATAAAACTCCCAAAAAAATCGCAGCTAAAACTTACCAAAAATTTGCTCACGCGCACAGGTGGCGTCGACACTTGCGTCAGTCGATGCGCGCGCCCAGGAAATGTCGTTTCCGCGTCGATGCCGCGTCAGTCGACGCGCGCGCCCAGGAAATGTCATTTCCGCGTCGACGCCGCGTCGGTCGACGCGGCTGCGGGCTGGTTTCTTGCGAATCTTGCACTCTTCAAAAGATCGATTAACCTTATCCTTGGCCTAAATCCTGTTCAAACACTAACAAAAAGTAGAAAAAAAGAAATAACTAAAATAAAAGAAAATCAAAAATAAAGAAAATACAGTAGCTTGGGTTGCCTCCCAAGAAGCGCATCTTTTAACGTCATTTGCTCGACGTAACTGTGTTGTGATTAAATTGCCAGCGGAGGTGGGTCCACAATCACCCATACTTCGCGATCTTGATTTGTTGACACTCTGTCACGGTACAATTTGACGCGGTGCCCATTGACCTGAAATGTTGCGTCTCGTTTCTCATCGTAAAGGGTTACAGCTCCAAACTCGTTGATCTCCTTTATCACGAACGGTCCACTCCACTTTGATTTTAGTTTCCCTGGAAAAAGTTTAAATCTTGAGTTAAAGACTAGAGCTAACTTACCTACCTCCAAATGCTTGTTGACGAGTTTTCGATCATGGTAGACTTTGGTCATCTTCTTTTGCCTCCATGCAGTTTCATAGGACTCATTCCTTATCTCCTCTAGTTCAGTTAGTTCCAACTTCCTGTACTCACCAGCCTCGTCATAATTCATGTTCAGTTTCCGAATTGCCCAACCAGCTCGATGTTCTAGCTCAACGGGCAAATGGCAAGCTTTCCCATAGATTAGGTGAAAAGGGCTCATTCCAAGCACTGTATGGTAGGCTGTTCGGTATGCCCACAGTGCGTCGACAAGTTTGACTGCCCAATCTTTTCGACTCGGCCCGACGGTTTTCTCAAGGATGGCCTTAAGTTGACGGTTTCTCGTTTTGACTTGACCAGACGTTTATGGGTGGTAAGGCGTAGCTACCTTGTGTCGGAACCCATATTTTTTCATCAACTTTGCAAACGCCTTGTTACAAAAGTGGCTTCCTCCATCACTTATTATCGATTTTGGCACCCCGAATCTACTGAAAATATTTTCTTGGAGGAATTTGAGAACAACTTCTGCATTAGCTCTTCGAGTAGGAATAGCTTCCACCAATTTTGATACGTAGTCGACACCAACAAGGATGTACTCAAAATCTCCACTCTTAGGGAAAGGCCCCATAAAGTCTATCCCCCATACATCGAAAATCTCTACCACTTGGTTGGGCACATGTGGCATTTCGTCTCGCTTACCTATGTTTCCGGTCCGTTGGCAGTTGTCACAAGTTTTGCAATATTCAAACGCATCAGCAAATAAACTCGGCCAATAAAATCCGGCTTGTAATACTTTAAACGCCATCTTTTGAGCTCCAAAATGCCCTCCATGGTCATGGCAAAATTGGAGAATGCTCCCCATTTCATCGTTCGGAATGCACCTCCTATTTAGACCATCCTTGCAGCGTTTGAAAACATCGGGATCATCCCAAAAGTAGTCCCTGCATTTACTCAAAAATCTCTTCCGTTGTAGTCCTTGCATTTAATGGTTAGGCACGATTTTGCAAACAAGATAATTCACAATATCAGCGTACCAAGGGGTAATTAATTGCTCAAGATTAAAAACATTTTCATAAGGAAAAAGATCGTTAATCATAAATTTCTCCCCCTCATTCTCCTCAATTATCATTCTAGACAAGTGATCCGCCACAACATTTTCACAACCCCGTCTATCTTTTATTTCCACATCAAATTCTTGTAGCAACAAAATCCACCTAATAAGGCGTGGCTTACTTTGTGATTTGGAAAACGAATGGTGTAACGCAGCATGATCAGTGTGTACAATTACCTTAGCTCAAACTATATACGGTCTAAATTTGTCAAGCGAAAATACGACTGCCAATAATTCTTTTTTAGTTGTGGTATAATTACGTTGAGCATCGTTTAGCATATAACTATCATAACAAATAACCTTAAGCAATTTTTCCACACGTTGTCCCAAAACAGACCCCACCGCCTCGTTAGAAGCATCACACATAATTTCAAAGGGTAAGGTCCAGTCGGGAGCAACAACCACAGGGGAAGACGTAAGACTCGCTTTTAATTCATTAAACGCATTCAAACATTCTTCATTAAAAATGAAAGGAGTATCTAAAGTCAAAAGTTTGCAAAGTGGACGACTTATTTTTGAAAAGTTTTTGATAAACCATCTGTAAAAACCTGCATGACCAAGAAAACTCCTAATCCCTTTAATATCTCGAGGTGGAGGGAGAGTTTCAATTACATCAATCTTTGCCTTATCAACCTCTAGCCCCTTTCTAGAAACAACATGGCCTAGAACAGTGCCACTTTTTACCATAAAATGGGATTTCTCCCAACTCAAAGTTAGATTTTTCTCAATACATCATTCTAAAACTCTTGACAAATTAGACAAACAGTTATCAAAAGATGACCCAAAAATTTAAAAGTCATCCATAAATACTTCAAGAAAGTCATCAATAAAATCACTGAAAATTGAGAGCATGCCCCTTTGAAAAGTCGCTAGTGCGTTGCACAGGCCAAAGGGCATTCTTCAAAAAGCGAATGTGCCAAAGGGGCATGTGAACGTTGTCTTGCTATGATATTCCGGAGCGATGGCCACTTGATAGTAGCACGAAAGGCCATCCAGAAAGCAGTAAAATTTGTGTCTCGCAAGATTGTCGAGGAGTTGGTCGATGAACGGTAGAGGAAAATGATCCTTACAAGTGGCTGCATTTAACTTCCTATAATCGATGCACATACGCCATCCAGTGGTTAGTCGGGTTGGCACTATCTCACCTTTGCGTTTTCGGCGATGGTGATGCCTCCTTTCTTTGGAACCACATGAATTGGGCTTACCCATTTGCTGTCGGAGATGGCGAAAATGATTCCTTCATCTTTAAGCTTAAAAATTTCTTTCTTAACCACCTCATAAAGTGTTGGTGTCAGTCTCCGTTGACTGTCCCTCACAGGCCTGGCATCGGGTTCCATCTCGATTCTATGCATGCAAGTCACGGGGCTTATTCCTTTGATGTCACTGATGCTCCATCCTATTCCCTCCTTGTGTTTGCTTAATACCGCAACTAATTCCTTCTCCTCGTGCTCTGATAAGGCTGAGTAAATGATGACTGGTTTCGTTTCGTTGGGCTCGAGGAAAACATACTTCAAGTGGCTCGGTAGCGGCTTTAACTCTATCTTTGGACCAAGTTCGGGTGCAGTGGCTATTTCACACAATTCTTCATCAAAATTGTCAGTCTCTTCATGGTCTTTGTCGATCTCATTCAAATCTATCTCTAAAATCTCGGCCACTCTGTTCAAAAATTCTGTTTCGTCCTCGACGCTTAACTCATCTAGCACGGTGATCCCCTTAAGCTCGTGAACACAAGAGGCAATCGGGTCCACAAACGAGAAATCTTCATTCATGTATGGCGAAGGAGTGTTGTGGATATCTTTCAGCGAAAATGTGATTGTCTCGCCCATCACGGATAAGGTCATCCTCCCTTTGTGTATGTCAATTAGTGTACGAGAAGTGGACATAAATGGTCGACCAAGCAGAATAGTATGTTCAGTGCCCTCCTTCGGAACCTCGTCGACATCTAGTATGACGAAATCGACTGGAATCACAAGCTCGCCAACTTGAACTAAAACATCCTCGACTATGCCAAGTGGTTGTCTAATTGATCGGTCCGCCAATTGTAGCTGCATCGTCGTTGGTCTCATTGTCCCCAAATTGAATTCCTTATAAAGGGAATAAGGCATCAAATTGATTCCTGCCCCTAGGTCAAGCATGCCTCGTGCTGTCTGTCCGTTTCCCAAGGTGATGGTTATGTAGAAACTTCCGGGGTCTCTTTCCTTTTTGGGTAGAGGCCCTTTGCATATGGCGCTCACCTCCTTCGTTAACTTAACTTGTTGAAGTGTCTCGAGACGCCGTTCCCTCGCGACTAATACCTTGAAAAATTTCACGTACGCGGGCATCGTCTTGATTACGTCTAACAGAGGAAGGTTGATGTTGATGTTTTTGAGCAGATTATAAAGTTCCATGAACTTTTTATTCTCTTTTGCTGGGCGTAGGCGACTTGGGAAAGGAACCTTGTCGAGAATAGTGATTGGCGATGCCTTCGGAGGCTTGGTGGAATCGTCAATTGTTACTGGAGAGGGCACTTGATTCGAGGACTTCCCTTTTAACGACCCAGGAATGTACGGATTCGGTGACTTATGCATTTGGTCAACCAACTTAGGGTCATTGTTCGTGGGCAGCCCCTCATTTGCAACATCAGTGTCCCCTTCGTTCTTTCTTCGACCCCATTATCTATCGTCTTCCCACTTCGTAGAATATGAACTGCGGAAGCTTGCTCGGGTTGGCTCGGAAACTTCCCCTTTTCGTTGTCGTGTTTGGCCATGAATGTCGCCATTTGCCCCATCATTTTCTCTAAGTTCTTCACGCTCTTAGATAGGTCATCCAAGACCTCTCCTTGCTTATTCACTTGCGTGGTCAGACTTGTCAATCCATCCCTATTTCTCAATGTCTCGGTGACTTGGTTCTGTTGCCAAATTAGCAGTTGATCGTTTGGCTGTATAGGAACAGGTGTCGGCCCAGCTGGTAGTGATTTGCTCGGTGGAGGTTGTGTTGATTTATTTTGTGCTGGGGTGAAATGTGGATTTTCAGGGCCCCATTTCAAGTAAGGAGAGTTACGATTTGCATTAAACTTGGGGTTTGGCTGAGGCCTGTGCTCATAAGTTGGAAGATCTATGTTGTGTAATTGATCCTTGATGGCGTATGCTTCAGCGTCAGTATCTTCGTGATACCCCATTGTACAAGAATCCCCCGAATGCCCTTGCTCTCCACAACAGTTACATGCCTCGAAGGTCTCATTACTTGGCACCTCAGTTACCTCATTAACCCTTATCTTACGTGGTCGAGAGCTCATTTGCCTCGACTTTTCGCTCATTCTTTCAAATAGTTGCTTGGCAGCCATCGCTGCAAATTCCCAAAATCTCCTCCAGCAGCCACCTCTACGTTATTCTTATAAGAATCTATAAGTCCCTCATAGAAGAGTTGATTCACCATTCCCTGAGAGTTGTGATGATGGGGGCAATCTTGCAACAAAGATTTGAAACGTTCCCACGCCTCGTGAAACAACTCCCCGTCTTGCTGGACAAAGTTGGCTATTTGTCTCCTTATGTGGCCCATCATTTGAGCTGAGTAGTACTGATTAATGAATTTGTCGCTCACCATGGGCCAGTCGACCAGAGATCTTAATTCCAGTGATAGTAGCCAAGACTTGGCTTTATCCATCATGCAGCTCAGAAAACACACCATTTGAAGGTCTTCGTGATGAAGTCCCGGGGACGGAATCCTACTAACTTCGGCGTAGAACTCCTTAAGGAACATCAAAGGGTCTTCGTTGGCGAGACCGTGAAATGTTGGGAGGTTGTTGATGATATGAGGTTTCAACTCGAAGTCTCTCGCAGTTCTACCCAACACAATTGCCGAACTATAGGGACCCACTTTAGGGGTCGTGAACTCTCTTTGTCTCGGTTCGCGCGCCTCCCGTTGGTATCTTTCTTGGTTGTTTGGCCTCGCGTATTCGTTTCTATCATGGTACCCGTCATATGCGAGCCACTCATTGACCCGCTCGTCGCCATGGTATGATCTCTCAGAATAGTAGTCTGGAATGTGGCGGTAGCGATTATCTCCTCTTCTTTGGCCGCCATTCTGGTCTATTACGTTTCATTGAATATTCTCCCAGTACGCTTGAGGCTGTACTGGTCCGTCGGGACGAATTGGCTCACTCCCGTAACCATTTCTTTGTTGCACGGGTGGATGCCTTGGTGGCTGATCGTCCTCGTTGTTGTGGGCTTGGTTGTCTAGTCACAACATCGTTTCCGGAACATGATCACAAATAAAATCAGTCATGGCAGACGATTCACTTGTGGGTGAGTGAGGTGGTCTCACTTGATTCGGACGATGAACGTTGTCGATGAATGGTGCAAGTTCGAGCCTAAGCGATCTACGACCTTGCATGAACTCAACAACAAATCAAACGTATCGACTAGAGAAAATAATTATACAAATAAATGACTAAAATAAAAAAAATAAAAATGAACAAACATATTTTTGAAAACCTTTGTATATTCCCCGGAAACGGCGCCAAAATTTTGATTCAAGCTTTTGTGTTGCCTACTTATGAAAAATTTGTCAAAAGATCAATAGCTTGCCCGCAAGAGAACGGGGTCGCGCGTAGGTTGGCAACTTGACTCGAGTTATCTCTCGAGGAACATACAATCGGAATTCTCAAATAGTTTGTTCAATTCAATATCACATACATTGGGGGGGGGGGGGGGGTTGATTGTTTTGATTATCTAGAAATTTCAAACACATGAACTATAATTAAAACTAAGTAATTTAATTCAGCAATTGGAACTTATAAACTAGAGAAATTATTCTAAGAACTTTAAACAAGATCAACTAGCATAAAATCAAGCAATTATKAAYAACGCAATGCAAARAAAATGAATTAACTAACAAGAATAAAAACCAAACATTAATTAAACTAAAGATTACGAATTCAATACCAAAAGTATCTAGGGTTCTAAGCATAAACAAAATCAAAAGCAATTATTGAAAAACAACTACTTAATTTCATAAATTAAACTAGGAAAACGAATTCAAGGTTTAGAATACTTATTAAACTAGAAAGCGTAGTAAATTCTCCAGCTAATCCGGAGAGGTGATTGATCTCGGTCGAAGAACGGATCACGAACGGACGGTTGGAGCTTGGCAATCCTCGAATCTTCGATCTTGATCAATTGTTGTTATCGGGATATGGATGGTGTTGTTCTCGAGCCAAAATATCAAATATTCAGAGTATGCGTGAGAGAGATCTCCTTTGGGACGGACTTAGAAGGGTTTTTATAGATTTCCCTTAACTTGGAGCATAAGAAACCCTAAAATCCCGATTCTGGGCCTTCGCATCGACGGTGCGTCGACGGTGCATCGACTGACGCGTGCTGGTGCTCGGCGTTGGTGCGGCCAGGGCGTGCGCGTCGGCTGGGCGGGTGCATCGACTGGATGGGTCGACATCGACGCTTCATCAAGTTGCGTCGACGGTGCGTCGACATCGACGCTTCAGCAAGTTGCGTCGACGTTGCGTCGACATCGGTGCGTCGACATCGACGCTTCAGCAAGTTGCGTCGACAGTGCGTCGACATCGACGCTTCAGCAAGTTGCGTCGACAGTGCGTCGACGCTGTGTCGACTGACGCGTATCATGGCTCGCGTCAACGGTTCATCGACGGTCGCGTCAGTCGACGTGGCTGCGCGTCTGCCTCCGTCTCTCTCTATCTTTTGCTACTCGTTTCGCTGGAAAGCTCATTCTCCTATTCTTGAACATCGAACTTCGTCTATTACGCACTGAACTCTTCCGGTTACTTAGCTGTAAGGTGAAAACAACAAAATATTACCTATTTGCATCAATTACGATTAAAATATGGTAAAATAAGCTAGAACTATAAAAATACGGAATTATGCTTAAATCGTCCAACTTATACCAAAAACAAATATAAAAACAAACTAAAATACTACTGTAAATAAGGACAAATACGTGCTAATTAGTAGAATGCCCCAATGAATCGATCATATACGTCCTCCCACGTTTTCAAGGAATTGGGCTCTAAATTTCTCAACCATGTACTTGCCCGATCCTTTAGTGTGAAGTTGAAAAGTCGCATTTTCACTTGATCCTTTTTAAGGCCTAGAAGAGGGAAAGTCCGGGTGATGGCATCTTACTCTCGAACGAACTTCAGCGGAGCCTCGCTCGGGAGCCTATGAAAAATCGGGAGTTGCTATAAGTAGAATTCGTCAAGATCGTACTCCAGCATTACAGGTGTCAATGGGATGGCCGGTCGAGGAGCACAATAAGCGTACGGTTGCCATACGATTTATACCCTCGATAGTTAGACATACTCTTTTTTTTTTTGAAATGGGTCGTTGAATCTCATGCCTCAAGAGATGTACCTTGCATACACAACACTCAACGCACAAGATTAAACGTACCAGCGGAAAATAACAAAAACAAACAAAAAAGAAAATCACAAACAAATACTATAACAAACAAAACAAATAAAAACATAAACAAAGGTCACGAAGAGCAAACACAAAAATCACAAAATTTAGCCCTTTCGCGCAACAGCGCCAAATTTTGAATCAACTTTTTAAACACTTACTTTTTATTAAAATAAAAGTTCATCCGCAAGAGAACGGAGCAATTGTAAGTGGCAAGTTTGGCTCGAGTCGAATCTCTCGAGGAAGACTAATCGAAAGTGAATTCTCGTGTTTGATTCATGAATATGAAAATAACTAAAACTTAATCTACTCCGTCAAATTTTGTTTTAAAAAGTTGTAACGTCTAAGACAATAATTTATACGACGAGCAATAAAGTCAAAAACCTTGAAACATTAATATGACGGGGGTCTAGGGCTCTAGAATCGTCTCTGTTTTGCATGTAATTGTTGTATTTTTCTCGTGTTCTTAATTAGAGTTTTATATTATTTTTAGTGGTTCTTGAGTCGTTTAGCTTTGTTTTCTATGTTATTTTTCTTATTTTAGGGTTTTTGTGTTCTTCTTTTGATTTTATATTTAATTGGGTTAAATGATTTTAATTAATTTAAGGTTGGTGAGATTCTTGGGTTTTTATGTTGAAAATTCTCATTTTATAGGTGGTTTAATGATTTGAATTTAAACTAAGGTATGGAGGCCAAGGGCTTACCAAAGTTGTGCCAAAAAAGGAGCTCAAAAGGGGAAAACATTCTGAAATGATGGCCATATCTTGGCCATCCGTTCGCCATCTCCGCGCCAAACTACACCGCCGACACTGGGTACGCTGCCCACACTGGGTTACCCAGTGTCCGCACCCAGCCCGGCAGCTTCCACCCAGGCCTGCCGACAGTGCTCGGCAGGCAGCGCCCGCACGCTGCCGAAAGCACCCGGCAGGCAGCGCGCCATCCGCCCGCCATGTCTCCCAAGCCCGCGCGCCATCCGCTCGCCATCCTCTCGCCATCTGCCGCGCCAAGTCTCACCAAGCCCGCGCCATCCACTCGGCCATCCGCCCACAAGCCCAGCACCCAGCCTGCCGGCCACCTGCGCCCAGCAGCGCCCAGGCTCGACCATGGACGAGCCACATCGAGCCATGGTCGATCCATGTCGAGCCAAAATGTGCCAAAAAGCTATACAAGGGTCTAGGAAGGTGCCTCTGGGTCAAACTTGGTCAAACCCGGGAATTTCAAGCCTCTAAGGCTATTTTGGCCCATTTAAACCCAATTAAATGTAATATAAATAGTAGACTTTACTCATTTTGTAAAGACACCTCTCATTTTCTCCAAACCCAAACATGGGTTTGGGATTAAAAATCCTCTCTCTTCTTAGGTTTTAGATTTAATCTCAAGTTTTGATGTAATTTCTTTTCCTAGTTTTAGATTTACTTTCATGATTGGCCTTGGGTTTGTAAGCCTAAGAAGAATCCAAATACTCCTTTGGATTGTTACTTTTGATGCAATTACATTCAAGCTTTGTTTCATTTCTTAATTCAAGTAAGTCTTCTTTCAATTTCATGTTTTATGCTCTATTTCCATGCTTTGTTCTTCATTTCCATGCTTGTTCTTCATTTTTTACTTTTTGTCTTAGCACCTTGATTTCTTGTTAGATCTTAAGAATTAGATATGGAATTTAGATGAGAGACACATTTAGATCATAGATCAAGTCTTAGATCATCTTGATTTTGAGTTGTTCTTGTGCTTTATTTGCAATTTAGTTTTCATGCATAGTTTTAGGTTAAATCTTAGATCTAATCTTTATTGCTTGTTATTTTCCTTAAAGTTTTAAACTTTCATGTTAACTTCCATTGCTCTTTCTATTTATACTTTCAATTTTTGCTAATTTGCATTATTTGAGTTTTTATGCATAGTTGTACCTTGTGCATGCATTCTTGTACTTGGTGAAACAATGCATGTTTTTACTTGTTTTCATTATTTGCTTGCATTTTCATATTAAGGCATCCGACGAGGCATCCGACCAACTTGCAATTTCAATTCCTAGTTTAGTTTCCTTAGTTTAATTTCTTTGTTTTCATTTTCCTTTTATTTTCAAAGCTACAAACACATTGATTCTCTCAATTGAATCGAATTCCGATAAATTACGAGCCAACAACCCGTTGATGTATTTCAACACCCTGTTAATGTATTTCAACACCCCGAAAACTCTTCTAACAGTCTCCAGAATCAATTGGCATTTATCGAACATTTAATCTACGAGCGGGGGTTGTTAATCCCAACTTGTAGATTAAACACCCGACAATCCCAATTGATGGTTCTAAACGATTATAGGCACTAGACCCGTGAATTTTAGCCAACAATCATCAAGCAATCCAACAATTTAACATAACGCAACATGAACATGATTAAATAGATAAAAAGATTCAAAGAACACAACAATGGAAAATGATCTTCGAAAAGAAACAGTTATTACCATATGAATCTCTATCAATCATATAACGTAAATCCATGAGAAATGCAATAAAAACTATTAAGAATCAAGAACATCAAATACCCAACACGAAAAACTCGTAATCATAGCAACAAAAAACTCGAATGATAAAACAAAGGGAATGAAAGTTTACTAATGAACAAATGGAGGGTTTGAACGTTCGAACGAGAATTTAAACGAAATTAGACCAGGCTACGTCCTATATCCAAGCAATGATCAAGAATCTAAATCCTATTAAAATTAAAGCTTGAAACTCATGAGGAAGAAAAGGAAAAATCGAATAAGAAATGGAGAACAACCTTGAGCTTGTCAACCCCTAGGAGTTCAAGAGCTGCTTATACTGAGAAAGGAATGTTATATTTATAGGGGAGAAATGAGGGCAAAATAGTCACTTTGCCAAAAATGACCGAAATTGGCCTGACCACCGATGCTAGAAAATGGCTCCGTCGATGCATGCGTCTAGGGGTGTGCAACCGGTCCAGACCGGTAGACCGGAGTTTTGGAAACCCTTGGACCGTAGAGTGGACCGGGACCGAAAAATCCGGTCCAGTCAAAATCAGTTTGGACCGGTTTTTTGATTTTTTTTCTTATTATTTCTTTTTAACAAACTAATTTTATGTAATTTGATTTTAAAAATTATGGGAGGCTTCAAATTAATATGATCTAATAGTAAATGGTAGCAAACATATTTTTTAGTACGATTAATGTTATAATATAATTATAAATAATAGTACATAATATTACACACACTAAACATTTAATTGTATCGAAAATTTACATTGTGATATAAAAAATTTTTAATTAAAAATACACATTGAACATTAAATTATACCGTAAATTTATATAGTAATAGGAAAAAAATTAACTAAATAATTAATTACACTATAGTATAAAATTACAAACATCTCGTTATATTTATTCTTTTACTCCCATGTTTAATTTTTTTCTTATTTTGTTAATTTCTTATTGCTGGATGCCAGTTTCATAATGCAGGTACTCAAGCCATAGATGTGGACCTGCTATATAATTAGACAATTATTTAATTGGACCGGTTTATTTCATGTTAACCTAATTGTTCAGTCTTGTTGGTAAAGGATTAATAATTGTTCAAGTCCTTTGGACTTACATTTTCCATTCCAACTAAAACAAACCTCTACCCAAAAATAATTTAAATTGTGATTGTATATGAATAACAAATGTAATAATTAAAAAAAACTCTCATTTTATATGAAAAATATAAATAACTAACAAAAATTTTTATTTAAAAGTGATAAATGAATAAAATAATTTAAAAAAAAGAAAAAAAAAGAGAAAAATCGATCTAATTCCGGTCCGGACCGGAAAATTACGGGTTTTGACCGGACCGGACCAAAACCCGAAAAATCCCATTTTTATAGATCGTAGACCGGACCGGATTATCACAGGTCCGGGCTAATTTTTCACACCTTCACATGCGTCGATCGATGGTTGTACTTCGCGGGTTCGAGTCGTATTTTCGTCAAATCGAGCCAGTTGTTATCCTCGGGAATGCTTCTAAGCTTGATCGATTGTCTTAAAATAAAGAAAATCAAAATAACATAAAAATCTACAAAAAGTAGAAGAGAAATACGAAAAGTATTAAAAAGACGACGAAAGCTAAGAAAATGCAAAATAAGTAAATACGAGATAAAATACTACTAAAACCCGACTAAAGCACACATGACAAGACAGAAAAACATACAAAAATCACACACAGATATGTACAAATCACAAACCCAATGACAAACTTTCCCCTTACGTTTGATGGCTCACCCCTTTCCATTCTTCTTCTCAGTATATGATTGTGGATTTTTTCAAGCAAATTTTTCCTCTCTTTTTTTCCTCTTTTCCTTCGTGTTCTTCTTTTGCGTTTTTCTTCAATTCTTCTCTCGTCCGTTTCTCTCTCTTTCTCCTTACTTTTCTTTTTATTTTCCTTTTTTTTACTTTTAATTTATTATTATTCTTTTTATTTTATTTTTATTATTATATTATTGGGGTCAACTAATAATATTTTGGGGTGCGTATATTTGCACCCTTCTGAAATACTGAAATTCTGGTAGTTGAAAGGTTGATGGGAAAATGGCCTGGGCTTGTTAAAAATACTATAAACAAATAGATTTGGATAATTAGGTTTATTGGACTGAATAAGAAACTAATTGGATAAATAAAATACACAAAAGATTTCTAAATGAGTTGAAATAAAATGAAATGAATAATGAATTTAGGTAGTTAAAATATAAATAATTTTATGAATAATTTAAGAATATAAAATATATAAATATTTAAAAATAGTAATATTAATTTCAAATAAAATTGAGATTTAATAGTTGAAAATAACTTTAAATAAAAAGGTTCGGTTAATAGGAAATCAGAGATTTGTAAATAATAATAATAATAATAATAATAATAATAATAATAATAATAATAATTTAACATAATCTAAATAAATATGACAAGAATCAGTTTAAAAATATTAGGTTTTTTGTTGAAAAATGAGTGACCAAAAGAATATAATTCAAAATCAAATAACATTTTTAAGACGTTGAAAAGTAATATATAAAAAAGTTAAAATCAAGTCAAGACTCGTCATGAAATATGAGAAGTTATAAAAATAAAATTGTGACTATTTTAAAAGTGTAGGAATAAATATGATAATAATAAATAATTAAAAATCTTATACCTGTTAAATAAATAAATTAAAGTAAACATTTTTTGAGTATTACATAGTCACTAATTAGTTCAGTTAATAAACAGTCATTTAGAATCAACTAATAATTATCAATTACCATCTAAGAATTTAACTAAACAGACTCTTAAGGTAGGGAGACTATTAGAGTACAGTCTAATACATACATTTTCTTAAAATATTTTGTCAATCACACTTTCACGTTTCCCAAACAAAAAAAAATAAAAGAAAAGAAAGTGTTGAAAAAAGGTCATATCGTTTAGGATTTAACGGTCATGTTTTATTGGCTAATCTAAGAAGTTTAAGGTTTTCTGAATGATGGAACATTAAGGAAGCTATTGGCCTTGTTTGTCAATTAGCGGATATATGTTAGCTGATAGCAGATAAATAATTGTATTAGCTGATAGTTGATAACTGGTTGTATTAGCTGATTTTACTAGCTGATTGAATTAGTTATTTGTATAGAAGTATTTGGTGAATAGATGATAGCTGATAGCTATTTAAATGTATAAAATGACTAATAAGGACATGGACTTAATTTATTGTTGAGATTTTTATAATAATATAAATTTATATGATAAGTTAATTGAATAATTAGAAAATATATACAATATATATATAACTCAAGATCCGACTATTTTTTAATTCAACTGACCTTCACAAGAATCTGAAATTATTGGTGTCTGATATTTAACCACATATACAAGAAAATTTGCGCATAAGATAGATGAAGGGAGGCGTGAATATTTATGTGGTAGGTTAACTTAAGTATTAATTCAAAAAGATAAATTTGTTATTTAACCATATTTTCCAATCCTCTCTACCCAAAACGCTGTTACAAGGAGCGTTTTCTAAAAGAGCTTTTTGGACCCAAAAGCTAATTAAATCCTCTATTTACCAAACATATCGATTAGAAGGTTTGACTGGTCAACCCTCTCAAATGAGTCAAATCCTCTAATTTTGCCCCAAACCTCTATTCACCAAACAAGGCCATTGTCTCCATGGGTCAAACGTGACTAAAAAAACCCTCTCTAGATAGCAATGCCTGTTCAGCATGGAGGTTATGTTTATTCAATATTTTCTTTTTTTATTTTCACAAAATTGGACAATAGATTGATTTATATTAAGTTCGACGATTTTACGGGATTATAGTTGGTGTTACTTATGTTATTTATGGTTTTGAAGGAACTATAGGGTTGGAGTTTATGGGTTCATGATACGGCACTAAAAATCCATACGTAATATATGAGGGTATTTAAGGAAAACGACCTCATCTCTTCGAAGGAGCGTATCCTCTGGGAGGTGAGCGAGCTGGTTTATAGGAGGTGAGCGAGCTGGTTTTATCGAGTAGCGAGCTGATTTGTAGAGTAGCGACCTGGAGTATGAGGATGAGTTCTCATATAGGGTCGCGACCTCTTATGCTTTTGTGTGTTGGGCGCTAGCTGTTAAGCTCGGTCATGGGTTTTATAAATGACAGGCCCTAATGGGCTTATACGGATGGTCTTATGGGGTCCCGACGAACTGTATGAAAAGAATTACAGGCCCAGGCCTATTCTGGTAATTTAAGCGAGAGATCTATTATTTATGGGAACTTAGCATATAGGAGAAGTCCTAATTTTAAGTCGGTCATGGTATTTATGGAATTGTGGTGGGAGAAGAAAACCCTGGCTTCGGGATCACTTCTCTTATCTCTATAAAAGGGGTGCATACCTCTCTTTATTTTCTAGGTTGTTGGTTGTTAACGGGTTGATCTCTCAAATTATCTCTTGCACTATCTGACTTAAGTATCGAAGGACCTTCGCCGGGTCTGATTACCAACTCGGCTGAAAGGTGTTGTTTTGCAGGATTGGGTAGGTCGCCAGGAGGAATTTTGGAGGCTTATCATGTCGTTGTGATGGAAATTGGGAGCTATTTAGGTCGCTGATCTCTTGTTTGAGGTGAGTACCCCCTATTCTTGGTAACCAATCTTTTTGGTTTTATCAAGTGACGTCGTCTGTGGGAAAGAGGGACAACGAGTCTTTGAGTAAGAACACGTGAGAAAATTCACAAACGCATCATGAACGATAAAAACATAATACCCAGAACCTTGGACTTTGGTTCTGAATCGAACAAACTGAAGAAGAAGAACAGGATGGCGGATATCAATGAAGAAGAACCAATAAAATATGGACAAACACCTTCTCAAGCGGGACCGATAGTTCAGAGTCTGGGTGGCGCACCGCCGCCCTCCCCAAAGCAGCGTAATGGAAAGGAACCGGCATAAGACTTGGAGGCGAAGACGCCAGAGGTTGTACCACAAAAGGTGGTTCATATAGAGACGAAAGAATGGAAAGATTTACCCAAGGATAAGCCCTGTCAAATCAAAAGGGATTCTTAGATGGGATTCTGGATTTTGTTCCTCTGGAGAGGCAGGAAGAACTAAATAGGTACCTAGCAGGCGAGTTGGGTACTCTGAAAGAGAAGGTTGATGGACCGAATGGGGAGCAGGAAGAAAAATCGACAACCAGGAAGACAAGACAAAGCGGAAGGTCTCTGTCTAGGAGATCCTATCAAGGGATGAAAGGCCGGAGTAAACGAAAACATGAGGATTCCTCCAGCTCTACCTCATCCACGGAATCTTATATCCGTAAGTATAAACATAGGGGGAAAGGGGTGAAGATAAAGTAAAACCATTATAAGCGTAGAGGTCGCCGACATAGTAGACATACTAGTGAGAGTGGAACACAAACCTCGAGTACGGATGGTGAATCTCGAGACAAGTCGTGCAAGAGTCGGAGCGGGAACCATGAAGGGAATGGTGATAATGAGGTGGGGCCATGGAATAAGGCATTTAGAGAGATGCAGGAGGCCCTGAAATTACAAAAACGAGTTGAAGGAGAGAAGTTCGATGAAGATAAGGGGCATCCCTTTTCGGATGATATATTGCAAGCTACGATGCCTAAGAGGTATAAGGCATTAGAGTTTCAATATCGCGGGATAGAGGATCCAGTAGAGCATTTGCAGCCCTTCGAAGACGCGAGGATGTTACATAGCTATACGGATGCAGTGGCGTGTCGAGCCTTTGTATCTACCTTAAGAGGAATTGCGCAAAATTGGTTCTATCAGTTGCTGCGAGGAAAAATTACTAGCTTTCAGGTGTTGCGAGCTACTTTCTTGAAACAATTTTCCAGTGTCAGGCAGAATGCAAAAACTGCACAGTCGCTTTTTACTATGGTGCATCGATCTGACGAAACGCTGAAGCAATACGTCAATAGGTTTACCAGTGCCACACTAGGGATGGCAATCCCGGCCTGCCCCCCCTGGCCGCCCCGCCCCGTGCCGTTTGGGGCGGCCCGCCCCATGACCCGTGGCGGGGCGGGCGGGTACCTTCTCCGCCCCGGGGTACCCGCCCCGACCCGACCCGTTGTACATTTTTTTTTTAAATATATTTTATATATGTTTTAAATATTTTTTATATGAATTATTAAAAATTTTAAATTTTAAGTTGTTTTTAATTAATCTTTTATCTTATATTTGATTTTTATAATAATATATGTGTTATTATATATTAAATTAATTTTAAATTTAATAAAAATAATAAAAAATAAATATAACGGGGCGACCCGCACCGCCCCCGCGACCCGTGGTGGGGGCAACCCGGCCCGACCAGTGGGGGATAGACGGGGCGGGTCCGGGTCCTCTAGTACCCGACCCGACCCATTGCCATCCCTACGCCACACTGGAGGTACCCACCGCTACAGACGAGATGAAGGCGGGAGCTTTACACCAAGGATTGAGGAGAGAGGACTTAAGCAAGTCGTTGGTAAAGAAGGAGGCACGAACATATTATGAGGTTCAGGAAAGATGCCATAAATATATACAGGTGGAGGAGGCAAAAGATGAGCATCGAGGGCGATTTGGTAGGAAGGTCGCCGACACAGGAGGCAGTATTCCAAGGAGGGAGATCAGAAGAGAGCCAAGGAATATAGTGCGCGGGCTCTTGACCCCGAGCCCTGTGATGAGGGAAAAGCCGGAGATAGATATGCGAAACTAGAGGAATGAGGATTTTACTCCATTGGCCTACCCGCGGGCCAAGGTGTTCACTATTATGGAGCGCTTGATACCTAACGAAATAAAGTGGCCAGAAGATCGCACGCCGCTCCCTACTAATCCCAAGTCTAATTTCTTTTGTTTATTTCTTAACAATTTTGGGCATTCCACGGAGAGGTGCAGGCATCTTAAGGAGGATATCGAGAGGCTCATAAAAGTCGGGAACCTAAAAGAAGTTATTTATAAGGATAGAGAACCAAGGGAACCGAGATAACCATTGCCTCCACCATTACCGAGGGACCCGCCTCAAAATCAGGTCGTGAGACAGCCACAACAAGGAGGTCAGGGACATACTAGCCCGGGAAGAAACAAAGGGAGGATAAACATGATCTCAGGTGGACCAACGGACGGTGACACCAACAGTGCGCGGAAGAGTTATGTTAAGTTAGCTCATCCAGGAATGTGGGAAGTCACTAGTGTGAGTCGACGACCTCAGATGGTTGGGCCAGTCATCTCTTTTGGTCCTAATGAGAGACACGGGCTGCAAGAGGATCATAATGATGCATTGGTAATCGAAGCTGAGGTGGCGGGGTATGAGGTCGGCAGGATCTTTGTGGATAATGGGAGCTCAGTAAACATAATATACACAGATTATCTGGAGAAAATGAAGTTGGAAACGAAGGTGCGATTTGTGAATACGCCCATATATGCATTTAACGGGGCACAAGTGATTACTGAAGGAGAATTAACGCTGACAATGGTGTTGGGGAAGGATAAGTTGCAAGTGAGGAGGAATTTGAAGTTTTTGATAGTCTAGGGGAGGTCGGCATAAAACGCCATATTAAGCTGACCTGCCCTCAACGCATTCCAGGCAGTGATATCGACCTATCACATGAGTATCAAATATCCAGTAGGAGATAGAGTGGGAGAAGTTATTTCTGAACAACAGGTCGCAAGGTCGTGTTATCAAATGACGGTAAGGAAAGGGTTGATTGAGAACAAGCGTGGAAGGAATGATGATTTGCCAGAAGAGGTACTTAGTGCGAAGAAGGTGAAATAATAGGAAAACTCGGTTAGGCCACATGAGGAGTTGATGGAGATTTCACTAGAGGAAGGTCGCCCGAAATACACTACGAGGGTGGGGACCTTGATGGTTGAGACACTGAGGGACGAGCTAGTAAAGTTATTGAGGGAGTTTCGGGACATCTTTGCTTTAGGGGATGGAGAGTTAACAGGAGTGTCTCTGGAGGTCGCGCAACATCACTTAAATGCGGACCCTGCGGCGAGGTCAGTCAAGCAGAAGAGGAGGCATTTTGGGCCTGAGTTGGAGAAGGTAATCGAGGAGGAGGTGCAGAGATTGTTAAAGGCCGGCCACATCCGTGTAATTCAATTTCCTGAGTACTTATCTAATGTCTTGATGGTTCCAAAACCGAGATAAAAGTGGAGAATGTGCGTGGATTTTCGCATTCTGAATAAAGCCTGTCCAAAGGATCACTACCCTTTGCCACGAATTGATCAGCTGGTGGATTCAACCTCAGGGTGCGAGCTGTGAAGTGTAGTTTTTCGTGGTTTTTGGAAATTAAAGGTTCATGGCTTGGTATTATTGGAGATCAATCTAATTGAAGGATTCTATGTGTTTCAAGCATGGAAAATAGAAGGGAAATGAAAATAAAGCAATTAAATTAACTAAACTACACTAGGAAATGAAATAACAAGTGGGTAGGATGCCTCGTTCATATGCCTTAATATGTAAATGCAAAGCAATAAAGGAAATAAGCAAAAACAAGCATTGTTTCACCAAGTACAAGCATGCATGAACAAGGTACAACTAAGCTTGCATGTACATAAAAACTCGAAAATAGCAAATTTACTAAAATTGAAAGCACAAATAGCAAGAGCAATGAAAATTAACGTCAAAGTTTGAAACTTTACGTGAAATAACAAGGATCAATAACTAGATCTAGGATCTAAACCGAAACTATGCATGAAAATTAAATTGCAAATAAAGCACAAGAGCAACTTGGAATTTAAACAACTTAAGACCCGATCTACAATCTAGATGTGTCGCTCATCTAGAATCCATAGCCAAATCATAAGTTTCAACATGAACTCAAGGAGCTAAGGCAAAAAGCATATAGTTGAAGAACATGCATGAAAATGAAGAACAAGCTTGAAATTAAAAGGAAAGCTTACTATATTAAAAGATGATGATCCAATAGATTGAATTACAATCAAAAGTGCTAATCCAAAGGAGTATTTGGACTCTTCTTAGGCTAACAAACCCAAGGAAATGCTTGAAGATTAAATCAAAAACCTAAGAGAGAGAAAGTAGATCTAGAAATGAAGAGAAAATTAATCCCAAGGCTCATGCAAGAGTAGGGTGTTGAGTGAATGCCTTCCTCAAGTCAAGTTCTGGGGTTTTTTAGTTATTAGCAGGGGCAAACTTGTCAAAACACACTAATTCCCAGACTCTCAGTCGATCGACTGCGGACTAGTCGATCGACTGGCTTGCAAATTTTTATTGGGCTCTCTGTTGATCAGTCGAATTTTAGGCGCTCAGTCGATTTTCTTGAGAGCAGTCGATCGACTAAGGTCAGTCGATCGACTGCCTTGTCGATTTAGCGGAGTTCTCTATTGATCAGTCGGTTCTTAGGCTTGCAGTCAATTTTCTTGGGAGCAGTCGATCGACTTCGGGCAGCCCGGGAAGTCGGTCGGGCTTGATTTCCTCGTTTCGGCACGGATTCTTGAGTTTCAATGCCTCGACTCGATCCTTAACAACTTTAGAGCCGGTCCAATACCTCGTGCCACTTACAACATAGGAATTTGAATTCAAAACCCATGAATCGTCATTAAGAATCGCATTTATCAAGTTTCAATACTAAAAATGAGGAAATGACCGAAAACCTAATGAGAATGACTCAAAACGACTAAAAACAACGCTAAACCCTAACTAACAACACTAAGAAAAACACAACAATTACATGCAAAACAACTACCCCACACTTATTGGTTTGTTCGTCCTCAAACAACGAAACGAGTCAAGAGTGTACATGCAATGAACATTATGTAAAAACAAAAACCCTTGTGCTTATCCTTATTTAATATGATGGAAGTATCAACATAGACTCGCTATCGTCAAGCATTGCTCGTATTAATCTTTCTCAGATGCAAGCCAAACCGATGACTTCCTCACCAATGGAAATTTTGAGGGTGTTTGCTCAATTCGCTCAAGTGTTTGATATGGGACGTGTATATGCTCGATTCGGACAATGCATGTATCTTGTCAAGATTTCACAAATCGAACGCTCAACATTGCTCATAGTAAATGAACAAATAAGAATCGAAAGAGGTCTTTATTATGGGTTGTAAAGTTGGCTCTTTGGTAAGGTATGAAATATTTGGGTATAGTAGCTAACACACGATCAAGTAATCAATAACACACAAAACCCTAATTTCTAAAACCGAAGCTTATAAATGCTTCACCCATCCCAAATTACCAAACTCTCAATTGAAACCCTTTCTTCTTACACACTCTCTTCCCGACATTTATTTCACAACACTTAGAAACTTTTTGAATTTGCTTCTTTTTGCTAAATTTAGCCTTTTTGAATTTAGGCTTTTCACTTGAACGCACGCTTTATCACTTTTCGTGATTTGTGTTGGAGTATTATTCTTTTCATTTTTCTTTTCTTTTTTTTT
>BMAC01000365.1:122407-136860 GCA_014905375.1 Phtheirospermum japonicum
AAGTTGCTGTGAAGAGAAGCCAGAAATGCCTCAAGAGACATGTTGCATTGGTTTATTAAGTATCTCACGTGATTAAATATGACCATATTAACAAATTAATTATCATGTCTTTCTTATTCAAACAAGCATTTTTTTAGCATGTAACAAGAAGAAGAAATAAACTAAATATAATAAAAAAAGATGAAGTTCAATGAGTACGTAATTTGTTACTATTGGGGGGACTTAGGCCATCTCCGACTACTTCATCCATCTCAAACTCAAAAATGTAGTAAATGTTCAACATAAAAACATTAATTCTTCTCCAACCAATTAATTTATTTTCCAAACTCAAAATAATATTCTAAATATATTTCTTTTCACACTATATTTTATATATTTCAACAATACTTATATATTTATAAAATTAACAAGTTGGATCCCTTAACTTTTTTATATCATGAAGAGTCTAGTAATAATAATTATCAATTGAAATACAATAAATATATAAATAAATAAATTAAATATTTATTAAATAATAAGAAACTACATTAATTGAAAATAAAAATACAACACGCTACAAAAGAAATAAAATAAAAACAAAGGAGAGAAAAAATACAACATAAGAGACAAAAAAATACGATATTTTTCCTTCGACCACATGTTCGACCTTTTTTCTTTCGACCACATGTCCGACCTTTTTCTCCAACTACGGCTACGACCTTTTTTTTCCTTTGACCACGTGTCTCCGACCCTTTGTCCAACTAAGGCGTCAACCTTTTTTCCTTTGACCACATGTCGACCTTCTCTCTGACTACGGCTCCGACTTTTTTTCTTTCGACCACATTTCTTATCTTCTCTCCGACCACATATCCGATCGTTTAAATATATATATATATATATATAATAGATATATATAGTATATATATATATATTATATATATATATATATATATAATTAAAAACACACAAAGTAAAATGAAATAAATGAAAAAAAAACTTATACACACAACACACCCATGTTATTGTGTAAATTGTGGATATAAATACACACGTGTTATTGTGCTTTATTTAAATATTTGTGTTATGATTTCTAATTTATATATAATTGTTAGAATTTTAATTTTTATGTCAAAGTTGTTCTTCAATTTTCACAACTATAAATTAATTTATACTCTTAATAAAAATATCATAATAAAATTAAAGGTAAAATATTTAATGTAAGAAAATTAAATACTTATTATATAAGAAGATTATATCCATGAAGGTAAGACATATAAATAATAAAAATTATTATTAATATTAATTAACACTACTTTGTAAAAACATATAAATATTAAAAAATTATTAATGTTAATTAATAATAATCTGCAATTTATAAAATAATAAAGGGTCACTTTGTCAATATGCATAAAAAGAAATTCCCAATAATTTTCGTTCTTTTTTGTTCATTTTTAGTAACAGATGGGTTGATTTCTTTTATATATATATATATATATATATATATATATATATATATATATATATATATATATATAAAGGGAGTTTGGCCATGAGAGAAAAAGAATTATAGAAAAATAGGTGAGAGATTCTATGTTTTTCCCGCCCATGAAATAATTCCCTTTTTAAACACTCCTTTAATCAAGTTTCCCTTTTTATTCTCTATCTATTTATTGTCCATCTAATCACACACCTTTTTAACATCACATTTACTTCCTCCGGCTGTTTGAGTTAGTTCTTAGATGAAGAAGAAAACATATGCATTAAAAAAAAGTTTTTTTTTCGCAAGATCTATTTTTTCTTTTTGCAAAATCGATTTTTCTAACCCAGATCTTAATAAAAATGAATTTTTTGGTGATGATTTTTTGGAACGAATCCACAATCGATTTTGAATGCACGGAATATTCTTCTTCTTAGATTTTTTGTTAATAATCAGTTTTTTTTAGAATTTTATTTTGGATTTATTTTAAAAATCGAGTTTGCAAAAAGAAAGGATTTCTTGGTGACGATTTTGCATATTTTCTAACCCAATTTTTTTTTTCGCAAGATCTATTTTTCTTTTTGCAAATCGATTTTTCTAACCCGAGATTTTAATCAAAATGGATTTTTTGGTGACGATTTTTTGGAACGAATCCACAATCAATTTTGAATGCACGGAATCTTCTTCTTCTTTTTTGTGAAATTTTTGCTAATAATCAGTATTTTTTAGAATTTTATTTTGGGTGTTGTTTTAAAAATCGATTTTGCAAAAACAAAAGGATTTTTTGGTGACGATTTGCATATTTTCTAACCCCCAGTTTTTTTCGCAATATCTATTTTTTCTTTTTGGGCTTGCTTGCATATTCAAATCAATTTTGTATGAAAAGAGGTGTGAATAGAAACTCCCTCAACCGAGCGAGGTTTGGGGTCGAGCTCGGTGGGGTCCACCTATAAATCAAGCAATCCAAGTTAAAGCCGAGCATGGTTAGTATCCCCCGACTTCATGAACGCTACCAAGCTATCAATTTGCCAAAGGTTGTAGTCGATACACAAGATTATACAAAAGAGAAATCACACGAAATTAAAACTCAAGACAATATGTACATGAACACGAAAAAGGTAAAACCAAAGTCAAGAATAAAACCAAAAGACAAACACTAAACATATATATATATATTATATATATATATATATATATATATATATATATATATATATATATATATATTTGATTTACGGTTTTCAAGTGTTTTTGAGTTTTCAAGAGATAGATGAGAAATAAAAGAACATAATCGAATCCAAATAATACAAATCAAAATAGCGTGCAAGTCTTAATAAAACATAATAGCCGAATAAATATAATAGAGATGGGAAAATCAATAACGTCTCCGATGTCGGGGTTGAAGGTTTGCTTCCTCGTACTCCTCCTCTTCTTCCTCCTCGTCTTTGCCATTCTCCTCTTCCTCGTCTCGTCGCAAATGGCTCTCGATCAACAAGAGGCGGCTATGGAGGGAGCAGTGTGCTCGGTCGGCCCTTGCTTGCCCCGTGTCGAGCCAATCAAAATGCTCAAACACTTGGCATTGGAACTCGTGCCAACCCATGTCGGGACCCAGGCTGGTGCTCGGGCCTCCATAATGTGGGAATGCCGCTTCAATCGTGCTTGCGTTGAAAGGTGAGCCCGAACTGGTGTTCGGGGCTTCGTCGGCCTCGACTCCCTCGTTGTGCCACCTATTAAGACCGTCTTCTTCTTCTCGTTCTTGACTACGGTGGCGGGGGAGTTAGGGGTTCGTCGGCATCTTCGTCATTTTCCACCCAAACTTCATCGGCTCGATCCTCGTCATATGAGCCGCCTCTGGGTCAAACCCGAAGTGACGAGCTATCATCGTGATCATGGGCCCCATTCCGACCCGGGCTACAATCCAGCCTCTTGTCTTCGTAATCCCCCGAATCCCAGCACAGATGAATGGATAGAATGGAATTCGACGCCCGTGAACCAAGCACCAAAGTATGTAGACCTCGTCAAGGGTGAGGTTGGAGCTCTCGTGCTTGCCCATCACGACGTGGGCAAAAAACTTATAAATATCCAAAAGTGCCAAGTCGGTGATGGCCGAGGCGATATCGAGAAGTGCCTCGCCCATCCGTGATTGATGCCCAAAATTGTGTCGGGGCAAACTCCCTTGGCCGATCATCCCACAAATCCTCACAATTAAACCCAAGGACTGCCTGGAGCACCTCTTGGGTGACCCGACACTCCCTTCCCCCAAAACGAACTATGAATTCCGAACGCTCTCGGGGATGGTAAGTGGTGAAGAACTCGAGCATCAACTCTTGGTAGGTCGGTACCCGAAGGGATGCAAAATAGCAGGCGCCCATCGATGAAGTTGAGCACCGAGACCCGAATCCTCGGTGGTCCCCGTACACCACCCACTCATCGAGGCGATCGAGTGTGACAAAACGTGGAACGATGAAGTTCCATTGAGAGAGGTTTTCGAAAAGTTCTCCTTCAGAAACGAAATAGATGGGAAAAGGGGCAGCGTAGTTGTCGGCAAGGTTGGGGTAATTGTAGAGGTTTGCCATTAAATATATGAAAAGTATCGAGGTATGTGTTCGAAGAACTTCAAGAATCAATACGAATGCTCAACACAGAAAGAACGAGGGAAAATTAAACAAGAATGTTCATTGAGGCATTTCCTCGAACACTTGGTAGGCCCAAGGTTAAAGTAAGGAATATGAGAGAAATTTGAAACTCAAGAAACCCCAAACACAACCAAAAGTCAACCAACGATTCCAGAGAAACGGTTCTAGCGAATTACCTCAATCGTATGGCTCGGATTTGGATTCGAAAACCGAATTGAAAAATCCCCAAACTTTGTTGTAGGAAGGAAAGGGGTTCGGAAAAATTTCCCGCGCACAAAGACCCAATCGATTGACTTCTCTCTTTTTTTTGTTGTTTTTTTATGGTTTTTTTTTCTCTCTTCTTTTTTTTTTGTTATTGTCGTTCCCCTTCTCTTGTTGTTGGTGTGCAGCAGTCGAAATGAAGGGAACGGGTGAAATCGACTGCCTTTAATACCTTTTCTGTCCGGTCCGCGCAAGTGGGGCTAAGACGATCCAAGAGCCGATCTATGATCTAGATGTGTCACTCGTCTAGATTTCATAGCCAATTCATAAGTTTCATCATGAATTCAAGGTGCTAAGACAAAAGGCATAAAATGAAGAACAAAGCATAACATGAAGAACAAGCATGGAATTAAAGCATAAAATATGAAATTAAAGCATAAAACATGAAATTGAAAGGAAACTTACTTGAATTAAGAAATGAAACAAAGCTTGAATGTAATTGCATCAAAAGTAACAATCCAAAGGAGTATTTGGATTCTTCTTAGGCTTACAAACCCAAGGCCAAGCACGAAAGTAAATCTAAATCTAGAAAAGAAATTACATCAAAACTTGAAATTGAATCTAAAAACTAAGAGAGAGAAAATAGATCTTAAAAACTAGAGAGAGGATTTTAAATCCCCAAACCCATGCTTGGATTGGGAGAAAATGAGAGGTGTCTTACAAAATGAAAGAGAGGTTCTATTTATACAAGTTAATTAGGGGTAAATGGGTCAATTATGCCATATGAGCTTGGATTTCCATATATTGACCAAGTTTGACCCAAAATGGTCAAAATAGACCATTTGGGTCGAGTTTGGCTCGATTGGCTCGGCAAATTTGCAAGGTGTCTCGACATGGGCCGAAAGATGGCTCGGCGCTGGGCGGACTGGTTCGGTCATCCTCGGCAGCTGTCGGCAGGAGCTTGCGGGCATGGTCGAGCATTCTCAGCAGGCGCTGTCGACAGGCGCGCGCAATTGTGCGCGGGACTCGGTAGGCATGCGCGCAGTCGATCGACTGCCGTCGGCAGGACGGGCGTGGACGGCCACTCTCTGAAGCGCAGTCAATCCAGCCCTCGGCAGTCGATCGACAGCGCTCATCAGTCGATTCGATTGCTGGGCAGTCGATCGACTGCGCTGGGCGTTCTCGGTAGCTGGTGCGCGCAGGTCCTCAGCAGGTGCTCGACAGGCGTGGGCGGACACTGGGTAACCCAGTGTCATATCACGTACCCAGTGTTAGCCATGATATTTCAAATCGAGCCCCGATTCCTCTAAAACTCCAATCGTAAGCCCATACTCGACCATATCCAGACTAGAATACTTCAAAATACCTAATTTAAACATAAAATTAATTAATTATGAATAAAATAACCATATTAAGTAGAAAATAAAAAAGAAACACGAAAAACAACAAAGTAAGAAAACAAACGAAAAACCTAATAAAACTCGACTCAACAACTACTAAAATCAACATAAAATCCTAATTAAAAATACAACAGTTACATGCAAAACAACTACCCCACACTTATCGATTTGTTCGTCCTCGAACAACGAAAAGAACCGAGAGTGTACACGTAATGAACATTATTTGAAACGAGAACCCTTGTGCTTATCCTTATTTATGGAAATATCAACATAGACTCACTATCGTCAAGCATTGCTCGTATTCCTCTTTCTCAAATGCAAGCCAAATTGATGACTTCCTCACAAATGGAAATTTTGAGGGTGTTCGCTCAATTCACTCAAGTGTTTAGTAGATAGGACGTGTATACGCTCAAATCGGACAATACATGCACTCGTCAAGATTTCACAAATCGGACGCTCGAAATTGCTCATAGTACATGACCAAGTAAGAATCGAAAGAGGTCTTTATTATGGGTTGTAATATTGGCTCTTTGGTAAGGTACGGAATATATGGATATAGTGGCTAACACACAATCAAATTTGATCAATAACACACATAATCCTAATTTCTAAAACCCAAAGCTTATGATCGCTTCACCTTTCCCAATTCACCAAACTCTCATTCGAAACCCTTTTGTTCACCCTCATTCCCGACTTTTATTTCACAACACTTAGAAGCTTTTTGAATTTTGCTTCTTTTTACTAAACTTAGCCTTTACATTAGGCTTTACACATGAACGCACGCTTTATCACTTTTTGTGATTTGTGTTGGAGTATTATTCTCTTTTTTTTCTCTTTTTTTTGTATAAGCAACTCCAAACCCGAAACGCACAATTGATTTCCCACACATTCCGAGTCAACTAACGACATACCCTCTCACCTCACAATTTATGGAGATATAAGAGCTAAAATCGAGCTCGGCTAATAAGAAATGGGACATAGGCTCAAGGGGGCTCATTTGGGATTTTTAAAGTAGCTTAAATATATGGAAATGGCCGAAACAAGGGTGATATATGTGCCTTGAGGTCATTTTCTAATTCAATCATGTACGAGAAAAATCAAACCTCCTCAATGCAATTTCAATAAAAACACAAGAAAGCCGATAAATCACACAACCCTACTCACTAGTTTGCACCGAATTTGGGAGAGAAATCAAAAGATCTTTTAGAGCGTTGCAGTATTTTCACGAGAAAATTTTGATTATATATATATATATATATATATATATATATATATATATATATATATATATATATATATATAGACGGTTTTTGGATGAAGCACAAAAATTCAACCCTTCACACAAGAGGCCATAAACATGCAAAAACCCGACAAGTAAACTATTCAAACTTCCAAGCACGTGGAGTTGTTCAACAATGTAATAACGACTCAAAAGACACAAAAATCGACTCAACCATATAAGTGCGCAAATAGTAAGCGTCACTTCGCCAAGAATGCGTCACTTCGCTAAGGCTCGAGTTAAGAACAACAAAACATGCTCGATAAAAAGCCGGACCCTAACCACCTACCCACCCCATACTTAAACCATGCATTACCCGCGTTTTAATGAGAACCAAGTAAAAGGAGGGTGAATAGAAACTTCCTTAACTGAGCGAGTTTGAGTCGAGCTCGGTAGGGTCCACCTAAGCATCTAAGCAATCCAAGAGAAAATCGAGCATGGCTAGTAACTCCCGGCTCCACGAATGCTACTCACTTATCCATTCGACCAAGGTTGGAGTCGACAAACAAAACCTAGAAAAGAGAATCACACGAAATTAAAAACACAAGGGAATATGTACATGAACTCAATAAAATATTTTTTTTAATTTTCAATTTTTCAAATGTTTTTGGATTTTTAAATTTTTAAATGCTTTTGGATTTTTCAATAAAAGAAAGAAAGAAAGAAAGAAATGGAAAGAACTTGGGTTGCCTCCCAAGAAGCACTTGTTTTACATCATTAGCTCGATGTACTCCCTTTTGATCAAGGCAGAAAGTTCACGGGAGGGTCCACCAACACAATCTCCTCCTTGTCTGGAGGATCCACTCTTTGGAACGTCCTTGGCGCATTGCATAGCTCATATAAGATCCGTCAAAAAGCAAACATTCCAAATGGGCAATTGAAGCTCGTCTCGGATAGGTCCTCGGGTGGGATGGTGATTTTAAAGTGACCCGAAGACTTATCAAAGAAACGATAGGAGTAATGGCCGGCTAGCTTCTTCAACCTTTGATCGACAAACGAGGGAGGGAAATGATCTCTCTTGGTAGCCGCATTAAACTTCTTAGAATCGATTAAAATCCTCCACCTCGTTGTATCCCTCATGGCCAACAATTCTCCGTCTCCATCCTCGAGAACTAACGAGCCGCTCGTCTTAGGCACCATGTGAATGGGATTCACCCACTCACTCCCGGCGAGTATGAACATCAAGGGCTCCAACAACAACCTCCACATCCCGACTCTCATCATATCATCAAGAATAAAAATTGAAGGGCTAACTCTCTCGACCACTCCCGGTTTCCAATGAATAGCATCCTTAAGGATTTTAAACCCTTCAACCATCCCCTTCTCCCCTTCTTCCCAGTGCGAGTTTTCAAGGATAATAATCAACTTGCTCTCCTCATCCTCCTCAAGATAATCATCTTTTTCTCCAATCTCATCATCAATAACCCCACCTCCCCCTCTAAAAAGTCGTCATTTCCCTCAACGACACATCGAGAATCATCCACACCCAAATCGGGGTCACATAGAGGAACAACGGACTTATCATGTAGAACAAGGGGCTCATCTTCACAACATCCTTCACTATCGACGTTCGGGCCAACCACCTCCTCATTGGTCTTGGCCTCCATATACGCTTCTTCTACTAACTCTTGAAGCATGTCCATGAGTAAGGAATCTGCATGAGCTCGTTTAAGCATATCAATATCGCTTGCGAATTGGTCCATTGTAGCATCAAGAGCATCACACCTAGCATCAAGAGCACCACACTTAGCCGTAAGAGCACCAAACTTAGTGGTCAACGAATTCAATTCTTGCAAAATGGCCAAGAGAGTCGGATCGAGGGGTGGAATAGGAGCATGCAACGGAATATCGAGGGCGGGAGGGGCATTTTGGTCATTGGAGCTTAAACCTCCAAAGTACGCATACAGATCGGGATCAAGAGTGCTATTGGTGGCATCAAATGGGGCATAATCGAAATTGGAAGTGAGAGAACCATCATATAGGCCGGGATTTGGGCTCGGCATACTCGGATAATTTTGTGGAGCACCATAGCCATACGAGCCGGAAGTTGGGGCGTGCATGTTCGGATAGGAATATGGAGCTTGCACGTTCGGATAGGAATTTGGAGCTCCATAATCATTCATGCCTGAGAAACTATCAAACCCGACATGGTTTGCACCATGCCCTCCCATGTCGGGTTGCCCATAATCATATCCACCGTTGGCAACGTGGTTTGCACCATGCCCTCCCACGTTTCCAAGGCCATTATACATCATTCCAATCCCAACATGTTTTGCACCATTCCCTCCCATGTCGGGAATATATCCACCATAGCTATATGTACCTATTAGACTTAACAAAAACGTCAAATAACAAAGCAAGCTAAAAACGCAATGACAATACAACCAAATCGAAAGTCTTAACCAAGCCGTGTCGCAACGGTGCCATTTTGTTTTCATAGTTGTAGTGGTGTTGAAAATATTTCAACGTGTTCATGGCTCGGTATTATCGGATTTCAATTCAATTGAGGAATCTATGTGTTTCAAGCTTTGAAAATTAAAAGAAAATAAAAATAAAGCAATTAAACTAACTAAACTACACTAGGAATTGAAATAACATATTGGTCGTATGCCTCGTCGGATGTCTCAATATGTAAATGTAAAGCAATAATGAAAACAAGCAAGAAAATGCAATGTTTCACCAAGTACAAGCATGCATGCACAAGGTACAACTATGCATAAAAACTCAAATAATGCAAATTGGTAAAAATTTAAAGCATGGATGTAAAGAGCAATGGAAATTAACAAGAAATTTCAAAACTTTAAGGAAAATAACAAGAAACAAAGAGTAGATCTAAGATTTAACCTGAAACTATGCATAAAAATAAAATTGCAAGTAAAGCACAAGAGCAACTTGGAATTTAGACAACTTAAGACCTGATCTACAATATAGATGTGTCACTCATCTAGAATCTATAGCCAAATCATAAGTTTCAACATGAACTCAAAGAGCTAAGGCAAAAAGCATAAAGTTGAAGAACGTGCATGGAAATGAAGAACAAGTTTGAAATTAAAAGGAAAGCTTACTATATTAAAATATGATGATCCAATAGCTTGAATTACAATCAAAAGTGATAATCCAAAGGAGTATTTGGACTCTTCTTAGGCTAACAAATCCAAGGAAATGCTTGAAGATTAAATCAAAAACCTAAGAGTGAGAAAGTAGATCTAGAAATGAAGAGAAAATTAATCCCAAGGCTCATGCAAGAGTTGGAAGTTGAGTGAATGCCTTCCTCAAGTCAAGTTGTGGGGTTTTTATAGTTATTAGCAGGGTCAAACTTGTCAAAACGCGCTAATTCCCAGACTCTCAGTCGATCGACTGCGGACCAGTCGATCGACTAAAGTTAGTCGATCGATTGGCTTGCCAATTTTTATTGGGCTCTCTGTTGATCAGTCGAGTTTTAGGCGCTCAGTCGACTTTCTTGAGGGCAGTCGATCGACAGCCTTACCGATTTAGCGGAGTTCTCTATTGATCAGTTGATTCTTAGGCTCGCAGTCGATTTTCTTGGGAGCAGTCGATCGACTGCGGGCAGCCCGGGCAGTCGATCAGGCTTGATTTCTTCGTTTTGGCACGGATTCTTGAGCTTCAACACCTCGACTCGGTCCTTAACAACTTTAGATCCGGTCCAATACCTCGTGCCATCTACAACATAGGAATTTGAATTCAAAACCCATGAATCATCATTAAGAATTGCATTTATCAAGTTTCAATACTAAAAATGAGGAAATGGCCGAAAACCTAATGAGAATGACTCAAAATGACTAAAAACAACGCTAAACCCTAACTAACAACACTAAGAAAAACACAACAATTACATGCAAAACAAGCTGCTGAGTATGATGGATGCTTCACAGGGGTATCACCAAATACCTCTTGCAAAGGAGGATTAGCCCAAGGTGAGTTTCGTTACATCTACAGGGACGTATTGCTTCGTGTCCATGCCCTTCGTCCTGAAGAATGCTGGAGCGACCTATTAGATATTAGTGGATCGAATGTTCAAGGACCTGTTGGGGTCCACTATGGAAGTTTACGTCGACGACGTGTTGGTCAAGAGTAAGAAAGCTAAAACCCATGTGGAGGATTTGAGAAAGACATTCATTACATTAAGACAGTCCGGTTTGAAGCTTAATCCAAAAAAATACGCGTTTGGTGTGAGGTCCGACAAATTTTTGGGGTACATGGTAACGAAAAGAGGCATTGAGGTCAATCCGGAAAAAGTGTGAGTTGTCTTGGAGATGCCACATCCTCGGACAGTATGCGATGTACAGGTACTTACAGGTCGCATTGTGGGCCTTAATCCTTTTATTTCTAGGTAGGCAGAGAAGGGTGTCCCATTTTTTAGGGCACTTCGGAAAGGGTCCAAGTTCGAATGGACGAAGAAAGCAGTGGAGGCATTTTAGGAATTGAAAAGGAACTGGCTGAAATACAACTATTGACTAAATTGATGCCTGGGGAAGACCTGATCTTATATATATTAGTTGGTGAGGTCGCGGTAAGCTCGGTGCTAATTCGAGAGGAGGCAAGTGTACAAAAACATATCTATTATGTCAGCAGGATGTTACGAGGAGCCGAGTTGAGTTATTCTGAGCTGGAAAAAAGAGGATTTGCGTTGATTTGTACAGCAAGAAAATTATGGCCATACTTTTTGAGCCACAAAGTGAAAGTGCATACCAATTTGGCTCTCAAGCCGGTCCTGAGTAACCCAAATATGTCGGGAAGATTGGTGAAGTGGGCTGTGGAGTGGAGCAAGTATGATGTGGTGTACGAACCGAGGATAACTATCAAAGCGCAGGTGTTGGCGGAATTTTTGCGGGAGATGGTGCGCCCATCTGATTCAAGTGACGAGGTAAATACATGGACGTTGCACACTGATGGCTCGATTATGGTATCTGGAGTAGGGCTGGGTATTGTGTTAACCAGTCCAGAAGGAGGAAATTTGGAGTTCGCAATTAAGCTAGGATACAAAGCATCTAACAATGAGGCTGAGTATAAAGCTGTGTTGCAGGGTGTGAAAATGGCGAGAGATCTGGGAGCAAGAAAGGTATGGGTGTACATGGATTCCCAATTGATAGCTCATCATTACGACGGTGCCTTCGAGGTTAAAGAGGAGCGCATGGCGATGTACTTAAATAAATCGCAAAACGAGGTAGCGCGCTTTGAGGATTTTAAACTAGAGCACTTGCCGCGAGCTGAAAATACTCGGGCAGATCAGCTCGCTCGGATAGCAGGAGTACTGGGGACTTGTGATACTCGAAAAATCACGCTGATGGAGTTGGGTCATAGTAGTGTGGAAAAAGGGAAGGAGGTTATAGAGCTCGAAGTTAAGGATGATTGGCGTACACCTATCTGGGGTATTCTACTTAAGGCAAAGGAGGGTGCATAAAGATTGACAACAAAGGAGACTAAGACAGCGACTCATTTTTGTGTGATAAACAAGGAATTGTACAAGAGGTCGCGCTTCGGACCTTTTTTGAAATCTTTGGCTAAGGAGCAGGGGATGGAGGTGCTAAAAGAGATCCATGAGGGGTATTGTGGTGATCATGCAAAGGGAAAGGCGTTGGTTGGCATAACATTGCGGGATGGCTTCTTTTGGCCATGAATGAAAGGTATGGCCAGCGATATGGTGAGGACGTGTAAAAAGTGTCAGATGCATGCTCCAGTTATTCATATACCAGCTGAGGAAATGATGGTTATGAGCTCACCGTGCCCATTTGCACAATGGGGGATTGATATCGTAAGACCATTTCTAAAGAGTCCGAGCAATAAAGAATATATGGTGGTGGCAGTTGATTATTTCACAAAGTGGGTGGAGGCTGAAGCAGTTATGGGCATAAGCGAGCAGAATATGATGGATTTTATCTTTGACAATATTTTTTCCAGGTTTGGTGTCCCGCGAGTGTTGGGGTCTGATAATGGAACCCAGCTCAATGGGCAAAAAATCCAGGATTGGTGTAGGGAAATGGGGATGAAGCAGCGATTTGCTTCTGTGGCACACCCCAAACAAATGGGCAAGTTGAAGTTACTAATCGTATCATTGTGCAGGGTCTTAAGCTGTGATTGGAGAAGGCAAGGGGGTTGTGGGAAGAAGAGCTCGCGTCGGTCTTGTGGGATTATCGAACAACTCCCCGAACTTCTACGGGGGAGTCACCATTTAGTTTAGTTTATGGGATGGAGGCGGTTATTCCAGCAGAGATAGTAGGTGGATCGCAGTGCTTGACAGCTTTTAATGTGGAGGAGAATGAAAGGCTATCTCGGGGAGCAATCGAGACGATCGATGAGATACGAGATAAGGCTGCGGCTCGGGTTAAACATACAAACAAAGGATACATGCTGCTTTTAACAAACGGGTCAAGCATTTATGCTTTCAGGTAGGGGATTTAGTATGGAGGTGGGCTGATGCACTGTGCATGACTAGGAAGCTGGAGCCAAATTGGGTTGGGCCATTCAAAGTGGTAAAAGTGTTATGAGGAGGAGCATATATACTTGAAGATGCAAGAGGAAAAGTCCTACATAGGAGTTGGAATGTGTGTCACTTAAAGAAATATTACGCCTAGATGGCGGGCTGGTGGTGTGTATTACCTTGCGGGGCGGATTGCGTGTGTTGTAACATCCATACATCCAATGCATATTTATTTAATTAATTATTTATCATCATGCATTAAAAATATAATTCTAGTCCCGAGCTCGTCGCCATAATACGACTTCCTATTTTAATTTTAAATAATCTAAGAATTCTATTTAAACGAATTTATAGTTCGATTTCAAATAAAATTATATTATCAATTTCTAAGAAAATATTATAATTATTTAGTCATGTAATTATTTATTTAAATTACTATTGAGTCGTCTATGAAATAATTTRGACTTCTAAAATTATTATAATTTATATTATAGTTATTTTAATAATTGGGTTTTCAACGGAGTTATTTGTTTTAAAACTTAAGTCGTTTATTGGATCGATTATTCATTTTGGATTTGGAAACGAGCCCAATAGCTAGCCCGAGTCCACTAAACCTTTATGTTCTATGTGTATCATGCAATTCTATATTTCCAAAAAACTAATATAGCCGTAGACCAAAAGTGTCTGTGACCGGGGAAAAGGGTCATCGGGTTTATCCCGGCGTGCTATAACCACGAATTAAAACCAGAGACCAAATGTGTCTGTGACCGGGGAAAAGGGTCATCGGGTATATCCCGGCGCGTTTTAGCTGCAGTCAACTTATTTTCTACGATAAAACTATGAATTCTATGGTCATTTGTGCTATTTTTGAGTTGTATGATTTTGCATTGGTTAAGTCGGTGTAACTATTGAGTACGTTGAGCTCATCCCAAATCAACGATATTTTTTTTCAGGTATGAACGAGAGATGTCGATCGGATGGGAGACGAGTAGAGGAATAAAAATGTTGATGTTAGTTTTGTGTTTCCAAACTTGTTTCATTA
>BMAC01000365.1:145560-191343 GCA_014905375.1 Phtheirospermum japonicum
AGCCCTAGCTTTCCAAAAATAAACTCTTGTTTGGTTTATAAAACCAACACAAACCATCTGCAGTTTTTTTTTTCATATTCTTGACAATCCTGCAAAACCAGCCGCAAGAGGTACGTCTTGTGTGTTCAGTTCTTATTTTTTTTCTCTCCTTCTCTTCCCAGCCCATCTCTAACATCTCTGCCTTTTAAATAAAAAGTTGAACTAGACATAAAAATGCGTTTTAACTATAAATTTCATTTGATGGTGATTTGGTTATTTATATTATGATTATTTCCGCTGCGTAAAGTTTGAAAGTCTTGACATTTATCGTGACGCCAATGTTTCGTCATATTTTTCTTAAATATAAATCCTATTTTGACTAAAGTGAAATCGGGGCGTTACAGTTTTACCCTTCGGGGCGGTTATGGTGTCTTACCCTCTGGGGCGGTGATGTTGTTTTACCCTTCGAGGCGGGCAGTTTACATTTTACCCTTCGGGGCGGGCTGATTGTATTTTGCCCTTCGGGGCAGATGGTTGTTTTGTTACCCTTCGGGGCGGAAGGTTATTTTATTACCCTTCGGGGCGGATGGTTGTTTATTACCCTTCGGGGTGGATGGTTATTTTATTACCCTTTGAGGCGGATGGTTATTTTTATTACCCTCCAGGACGGATGGTTACTTTTCGACTTAAAGTATTTTTGACTTACATACTTGAGGTCGCTTATGGGAAAGGTATGTTTAACTTACGTATTTTTTTCATATTTTATAATTTTGTGTTCCTTAGAACATATTTGATTTATATGTTCCTTTATGTGAGTTAGGTTCAGCTTATCTTGGCTAATTTTATATAGCTTATAATTTGCTGGGTTTTTGTGGTTTTTGATTCGAGCATGTTTGTTTTATATGTTCTTGGTAGACTCTGTGCTTATTATTCTGTTTGATTGATCTTGCGACCTATGTGTAAAACAGGTTTATTTGGCATTTTCTTTAACATGTTTGAACTATTTGGTTGCATTAACTTGGGGGACTACGTAGTTTTCTTGGTCACCTTTGGTTTAATTGAGTTGGTACGATCTGGTTATTTCATCTTATTTGCACATGGGGGACTGAGTAGTTTTCTCAGTCCCATGTTAGTGTTATATGGTTGCACCTGAATTGTGTATGGTCTAAATATTTTATTTGGTTCAAATATTTAAACTTGGGGGACTGAATGGTTTTTCTGGGTCATATGTTGTTTAATATGGTTTTTGCTTGATTCGGCATATATTTTATGAGTGTGTTATGGGCTAACACTTTTTTTAGGTTGGTGATGGTTTATATGGAATGGGCTGATGCTTTTATTAAGTTAGTGATGATTTGTGGGTGCAATGGTTTACTGGACGACCTATTTTAGGTCGATGATGTCTTTATGGTTTATGGTTTTATGGGTTTCTATGCTTTTATGTTTAGCACAATCTCGCTGGTAGTAATGATTATGGTTTGTGGTATGGAATAATTTTTTGATCGACCTGTTTTAGGTCGAGTAAATGGCTTATGGTGTTTTGAATTTTCAAAAGCACATGATTGTATTTTCTTGTATTATTGTGCCCGGTTATAACTTCAGGCTGCGGAGGGAAGGCTCTATGGTTTTGTTGTCAGGTATGGAGTCTGGGGACTTGCGGATCTCTTCTTCCAAGAGGAGCATTCTTCTTGGAGGATGAGCAAGCTCAGTGAGCTGATATTTTGGAGGTCGTGGGCTTACGTGGTACTTTATCATGGGATGATTGGTATTATAGCTTAGTATGTCGAGCTGGGATATTCTAAAATATGGTTTGGTAGGTTGGCAAGGTAATTTGTTTATGTTTTATGTTTGTTCTTTTAACTCTCTGTTTACATGTCCTACCCGATTTCGTATCTCAATCAGCCAGAACATGGGGGACTAGCTGATATGGCACTAAAAATCCATACGTAATATATGAGGGTATTTAAGGAAAGTGACCTCATCTCTTGGAAGGAGCGTATCCTCTGGGAGGTGAGCGAGTTGGTTTTATCGAGTAGCGACCTGGAGTATGAGGATGAGTTCTCATATAGGGTCGTGACCTCTTATACTTTTGTGTGTTGGGCGCTAGCTGTTAAGCTCGGTCATGGGCTTTATGAATGATAGGCCCAAATGGGCTTATATGGATGGTCTTATGGGGTCCCGGCGAACTGTATGGAAAGAATTACAGGCCCAGGCCTATTCTGGTAATTTAAGCGAGAGATCTATTATTTATGGGAACTTAGCATATAGGAGAAATACTAATTCTAAGCCGGTCGTGGTATTTATGGTATTGTGGTGGGAGAAGGAAACCGTGGCTTGGGGAGCACTTCTCTTGTCTCTATAAAAGGGGTGCATACCTCTCTTTATTTTCAAGGTTTTTAGTTGTTAACGGATTGATCTCTCAAATTATCTCTTGCACTATCTGACTTAAGTATCGGAGGACCGTCGCCGGGTCTGATTACCGAGTCAGCTGAAGGTGTTGTTTTGCAGGATTGGGTAGGTCGCCAGGAGGGATTTTGGAGGCTTATCAGGTCGTTGTGACGTAAATTGGGAATTGTTTAGGTCGCTGATCTCTTGTTTGAGGTGAGTACCACATATTCTTGGTAACCAATCTTTTTAGTTTTATCAGTTCACTATGTCAAAAAGGCCTTCAGATAGCGCTATTTAGATAGCGTTGTAAAAACAAAGTGATATCTAAAGAAAATTCAGAACTTTGAGATAACACTTTTTCTTTTAAACGCTGTTCAAAGGTGACTGAGTATAACGCTTTGTTTAACAAGCTCTATCTAAATGAATAGATAACTCTATTTATACTACCGTTCTCTAAATTTCTTTTTCCTTTTCACACAGATTCCGCTTCCTCAAGAACGAGATTCATTATATCATGCATCTGGGTACACCTTGCAAGGTGCACCCAATAATTTAATTTATCATCGCATATAACTAACATATATCATCTCATATAACTGATAGAATGATAGATTTTTGCATGAATCTTAAAATGAAAAACTAAACCTTAAAATGGAAAATGAAACCCTAAAAATGCAAAATTAAACCCTAAAATGTAAAATTAAATCCTAAAATGGAAAATAAAAATAAACTCTAAATTTTTATCATATATCATCACGTATAACTGTCATATATCATCACGTATAACTGAATGAGAATATATCTATACAGAGCACCTAATAAATTGTCATATGCAAAGATTGTGAAAATAATAAAATAAATAAAGATCTCACTCCCTTCATCTAGAGAGAGTATATCATGGACCAGGTGCACCTTGCAAGGTGAGCCCTGTAATTTTATTTATCATCGTATACAACTGACACATATCATCATATATAACTAGTACATATCATCACATATAACTGATACATATCATCAAATTATTGAAATTCTAAATCTAAAATTTAAAATTCTAAAATTAAAAAAATAAACCTAAAACATAAAATTAAACCCTAAAAATGGAAGATTAATCCCTAAAATGAAAAACTAAATCCTGAAATTGAATATTAAACTCTAAATCTTAAATTTCTATCATATATCATCACATATAACTGACACATATCATCATATATAACTGGTAGAATGATAGATTTTTGCCAAGACCCTAAAATAGAAAATTAAATATAAAAATAAAAAACTAAACCTTAAAATAAAATATTAAACCCTAAAAATGGAAAGCTAAACTCTAAAATATAAAACTAAACACTAAACTCTAAGTTTTTGTCACATATCATCACATATAAATATCATATATCATCAAATATAATTATCATATATCATCACGTACTAGTATTGTGCCCGTGCGTTGCACGATAATTTTTTATTTTTTATTATCTAAAATAAAAATAATTGTTTGAAGTGTATTAAAATATTTAATAAGTAATTGTATATATGTGTACTTAAGTTTTATATAAATATGTGTGTATGTATTTCGGTTAGAACCATCATTGGTTCTCACACCAGAGATGGTTTTACCATAACCGCTACATATATATAAATCATCTAAATATTATTTAAAGATCGAATAGTATTCAAAATGATATAACCTGATTCATAAGATGATTGTTATTAGACGAAATGTACTTTACAAATTATGAAAAATTTTCTTATACACAATATTTGTAGTTTTGTTACTATGTTTATTCTCATCATCGTCGATCAATATTTTTAAACCCTTACGATTGGTCACCCCTGATATAGCAATGTATAACTGACCATGACTGAAAACTGACTTTTTCAGGAAAAGTCCAACATGAGAGAGGGATTGTCCTTGAATATTGTTGATCATCATAGAATATGACACAGTCAGAGGAAATTGTCATCGTTGGAACTTGAAAGGCAACCTCGGGTTGGATGGTGTGACAGTCATTCTAGGGATTAACAACAATTCACCTGCATTGCTTGCTTGAGAAGTATTAGCTTATACAATATGATCATCACGTTAACAACCAACATTACAAAATACAACGGAATGATCGATATATCTCAACAACATGAGTGGAATTCTAATTTTTAGTTTTACCTCATAGTTCGGCAATCCATAATATTTAATGGTATTTAGAAACTCTGGTGAGTGAAAGTCCTATAATATGTCAATGTTTGAATCGAATTTGCATGCATTATCAGAGCTAAGATATACTTTACATTCTCCATCATATCATGACATCATATATTTATTAATCAAATCGACGACATCAAGTGTTAGGGAAATAATAGCACGACCCTCCAAATAAGCAAAACATTCAGTAGTATTTCTAAATTATGGATATGTGCTCACCACAATTGACGAATTATGGRCACCTTCATRTTTRAATAATATATTACCCTGATTTCAATTTGAACGATACCATCATTTGGTCCTCCAACTATTAAATCTCCTATACTATTTGAAAATTTTCTTTAACGTGATACAATTGGGATTTGAATTATGATTTTGTAGCACCACATTCTTGGTCTATTTTAAAACTATGTAATGAGTCTATAAATGTGAAGATTTGATCGTTGTGTGAACTATGTCTAGTCTAGTCCCTTTTGGAACAATCGGCAAAATTGATGAAAATCTCCACCAAGAATTATTATATTGTTACCAAATGGAAGCTGCATATTAGAATTATTTTGCGATCCCATCACGTCTTTCAATATTTTGTCTAGAGTTTCAAAATAATGGCTATGCATCATTGGAGTTTCATCCCAAATAATGATATGTGCATCCACCATTAATTTTGAAAGTGGAGTACCAGTAATGATCGAAATCTTGGTGGATATTAAAAGTAACATTAAATCTAAAATGCACAGTTCTTCCTTTCGAAAGAAGAAGAGAAGTTATGTCGTTAGATATTACATTAAGTACAATTCCACCATCACATTTAATAGTTGTAGAAAGCGTCATCTGTATTTATAGATGAGAAACATACTACCCTTAGCTAAATGTACTGCATCCATAACTTCATCAACTTTGGCGGAATATAGTAAATTCGTACTAATGAAAAAAAATCTAGTTTCCTAGGTTTCCATTCTCTTGTTTATAAGAGTTTTTAGAAAACTCAAGGCAAACTCTGTGCTTCCATATTTTTCTTTTTGCCTCGAACCAACCCAAAACATGTTATAGTGTTTTTGACTTGCGTTTCATTGCGTTCAATTGATCATTATCATTATACAATACATTACGCTCTTTTGGAAGATTAAAACTCAAACAAATGATAGGTGGGGTTTTATATTGAATTTCATAAAATATATTTTCCACGCCGCTTCGCATGAAGAAATGTAATAACAATCCTAATACATGTTGATCTCATCAATCTTTTTATCCTTTACATCCCCACATTTGTTCTGATAGAATGTTACATTTATTGACATATTTTAACATATACTTGATAGATATAAATTGGTACACTATTTAACATTTAAATGATCTACATAATTCAGTAATAGATAAATATTATGTGAAACGACCCTCTGGTGAACCGCTAGTAAATGTCGCGGGTAAGACAACATGAGTACTAACACTTGAGCCATCTATTTAACCTCATAACACTACATCAATAATTCCACTGTACATATCACTTCATAATTTTTTGATGAGTTCTGATGTACCACAATTTTGAAGATTCAATAATCGTATATACATCAATTATGAATTGTTGTGTGAGTCGTCGACTATATATAACAGTGAGTACCTCTGTGTCTCTTTCATACAATCGGTGAGAAAAGAACTCCATCTGGCTCATTTATTGTTTATCCTTACCTTTAGGTTTTCGAGGTTATGTCTTCCCTGTGGTTGTCTTCACCACATGGTAATAGTAACGGATAGCGTAGAGCAATGTACGAAGGATGTAACTCGTTGATACGTTTCAATTACCAGATCTATTTTCTACTGTAATTCTCTTGCTACCATTTTGTGGACCAATATCACCAACAACTAATAGACAATTAGTTAATCTTTTTAAGAATCTAGTATAGTTGATGCCACAGTGTTCATTCCACTCGATGCTGGTTTCGCACTTGTATTATTTTGCATGATTATTGAGATAGTAACAAAATACATTATTTTAAGAAATCAATTCAAATCAAAAGTATTGAATCGTAATAATATTTGATAAATAACATGTTATTAGTTGCTCTTTTTTTACGAATCTATTAGTTGATTCCACAGTGTTCATTCTACTTGATGTTGGTTTCGCACTTGTATAGTTTTGCATGATTACTAAGATGGTAACAAAATACATTATTTTATGAAATCAACTCAATCAAAAATATTGAATCGTAATAATATTTGATAATTGATAGCCAATAAAATAAATACTACATTGTATTGCATTGTGCAATTTTGCATATATTAATTAAAAAAGTTGAAAAATTATTTTTGAGAAAAACTGACAAATTTGATATTGTTGGATTCACAAATAAAAACAAAATAATACACACACACACACACACACACACCACACACACACCACACACACAACACACACACACATATATATATATATATATATATATATATATATACTAGTGTGAAAACCCGCGATTTCGCGGGCAAATATAAGAAATGCAAAAATATGTAAAATTTATCAAAAATAATAGAAATTCATAATGTGTATTGTAAATATCAATTACCCAAAAAATATACATATTAGCAATCGTAAGGGTGTCGAGTTTGGTCTACGGGTCGGGTTGCATGACATGTAATTAAATATAAGGTTGGCTTCTAGAATTTTCGGGTGCTATAATGGCAGGTATAGATACGATATGGGCATATAATGTATCGATAAAAATGGAGAAAATCTAATATGTATTTCTTTCATTTTGTAATTATGTCAATTCTCAAGTACAAATTTTATAATTATACAAAAAATAATAATAATAAGTAACAACGTGACTCAAGTTCATAGGTCCCTTTAAGGTACATAGATCCCTTTAAGTTATTGACAACTAAACAAAATCAGTAATTATACAATCAACTAAGAAAAATAATAATTAGAAATCACAACCAAATAATAGGCCTCCTCGCGTTTGCACTCAAAATGAACATTGCGCCAGCCATGGCTTTTATTGTGCTGCTCTATGCAATCTCCTTTTTTCTATAAAAAATCAATTATATTAGACAAATATAATCTCAAATTTCAAATCAAGCATGAGGGCACACACACAAAGAAAAAAAGAAGGGAAAAACACACAACAAAATTTCATGCTGTATATATCGTAAAAGTAATATGGAATAATTCAAATAATAAAGATAAACAAAATTAAAATAAAAGGTTGAATCGATTTATAATTACATGAATATAAGAAAAATATAAAAGTGTAAGAGTTTATCAAAAAAATTCATTAATTTTATAAATTAAGTAATACCAAAATGAGAAATATTTGAAAAGAATAATCTAATAATCAGACGCTTTTAAAAATGTATATTATGTATTGTCATCACTATAACGTAAATCTCACCGATGTTAGTAAAAAATATTACTCCCTCCTATTTTTTTTAAGTGACGTTTTAGAGATATGTACAAATATTAAGGAGATTGTTAAATACCATTCAAACCCCTCAATAATACTATCAGTCTCCATTTATTAAGTTTCATTTATCTTTTTTTTTCATGATTTTTCGGATTGCTTGTTCATCTCCTTAATTAATTCTTTAAATTGGCTAGTTTTCATATGACTACTGCTCTTTAAATTGGCTGTTACTAACTGGGAAATGAATACATAGTAATTAAATAATATTAAATGACTTAATACGAAGAGACTTAATATGAGGGGTAATTTAGGAGAAAAACTACTATTATGCATTGAAAAATTGAAAACGTCACTTAAATTGAAAAAAGAATGAAATACTTAAACGACACTTAAAAAAGATAGGAGGGAGTATTAATCTGTGATTTGTTTAGTGTCGTTTTTATGGAGTGATGGTAGACAATCAAAATCTGAGCTATTTAAAAAAATTGCAAGTGAATTTCAATATTTTATATAAAAGAAACTAAATAATTAAGTACAGTTATCATAAATTAACTTTAAAGTATATACAAAAAAGTTATTTATGAGGTCAAGGGTGGAGAGATGATGAAAGAGTTTAGAATCACTTTTTTTTTTTTAATTTAGAAAAGTTATTAATAAGCTAAAAGGGAACTTACCTTAAGCAGCTGCATAAGCAGGATAAAAAAGTTTCATTATTCCAACAAAATAAGCTAAAAGAGTTTAGAATCACTTTTTTTTTAAGTTTAGAAGCTAAAAAAGTTAATAATATTGTTTCTACACAACAAAAAAAAAAAATTGCATGCGTTTATATAGACGGAGTGATTTATGAAATAAAAATAAATTAAGAATCATAATCTAGAAATTGAATAAGTTTCAAATGAGTATTATGGTGAATAAATTATAAAAATGATTTATTTGTGCGTACAAATCGAAATTAAAAAAAAATCTAAAAAAAGTTGATACTAAAATAACTACAACTACTTTCTTAAGTATACAGATCAAATCAAAATCATAATTAGAAATATAAACCAACCAATATTTTATACTAAAAATCATCAAAAATATTACAAAACACAATGGACGCGCACCAAACCAACCTGAAGGGCTTGAACTCCACAATAGGCAAAAAAGTACTCGAGCCATTGGGAAGCTTGAAGCTCCTGTGAGATAAATTTCTATGGAAAAAAAGTGTGACTCCAAAAAGCCCAGTAATCACATACAACCCAACAACAACCCAAAATGCACCCCAATTTGTCTTCAAATTGCTCTGCAGACTTCAAATGAAACCAACTAAGCAATTTAAAGTGGGTATAATGAAAAAAAAAACTATGTCTCAATATAACACAAAATCAAAAATAAAAAAAAACCAAACTGAATAATAAAATAAATAGGAAAAAACATGTATTAATCCAACATATTTTCATAAATTATAGGTCTAAAACATGATCAACCACATCGTTAAAAAATAAAAACTCATAAAAATGCAAGAAACAATAACATCTTTTCATTCTAAATATTTGGACCAACAAATAAGCATAAATATAAAAGAATTAATATGTATTGGAGAACTTTTCCGGTAAATTTATTGGTTAATATATACCATGAAACAAATATACAAATGATCAAATTTTACCCAGACAATTATGTGACTCGATACATTACAGGAAAAAAATAAATAAATTTGGTAAATGATGGCATATGCTTTCATGGGTATTTAATACATATTTTTATTTTGCGATGTTCACCAGAAATGCGGACACCACAGTGGCAACAGATCCTTCAATAAAACCCTCCCATGTCTTTTTAGGGGATAGCTTGATTAGAGGTGTTTTCCCAAAGAAGAAGCCGAAAAGATATGCAGCCACATCATTGATTGCTATAAGAGACGCCGGAAGAACAAACCTGCTTGATTAATTAAGTAAAAGCATGTAAAATATTAGTAGAGATGCATGCAATTGTAGGTGCATTAAGATCATTTGTAAAATAACTTGGGGCGATTTTTTTATTTTAAAATATAAACAACGCGAATACACTGAATGAGCTCATCAAGTGAAATCCAAGAGGGACATGTTTGAAATTTAAATAAAAGCTAAAGAAATAAATTGAAATATAAAAAAAACTTCAGCATCTTCCTTCAAATATATTAGGGACAGTGAACGAAGACTACATGAACACCACTATAAGAATCATGTATGTCCACAAATACTGACCAAATTGATACTTGTACATATTCTTCTTCAGAGCAAGAATAAACCACATCAATCCTATAATAAATAAAATTGATTTTCACACTTATAGGATCAGACAAGCTCATTCTTAAGAGATTTATATTGCTGTTAACATGTAAAACACCAGTACACTCTTTTATAATTTACACTTAGATAAGGACTTGTATGGCTAAAAATCATATGAAGATAATCCAAGAAAACTCCAATAAAAATCACAAAAATCCCGAAAATAATCCAAGAAAATACAAATTAATCAAAAAAATAAATTAATTAATCCAAGAAACGCCACCCACCTGTCGCCTTCTCCGCCACCACCGCAACTTCAGCCCGCATCTCGGCCGAAACACCACCAAAGCCCCACAACAGTCGCCACCCAAAACAAATGACACCGGGAATCATCGCCGGCCAAAACCACCACCTCCGTCGCGTATATATGTTTGCAATTAAAAACAAATATATGCAAAATTCATTAAAAAAAAATCAAATCACAATAACATAATATAAAACAAAATCAAAAAATAAATACATGATTCCATTACCATGGAACCTGTTTAATCTTGAAAAATAACTTAAAAAAATGTTGGAAGTCTCATCATATAGGGCTAAGATTACTAATGCTTACTTGGTATTGGTTTCTGCTTTACAAATTGCACCATCAGTTGGGGATCTTTATTAAAAGAAAAATACTAACCTGAATTTAAAAGATAATTGGTTTGTTTTAATTAAAACAAACCTTAATGTAGTTCTTGTAATAAAGCCAAACTTAAAACRGATCATTACAAAACTTACCCGAAAATGAGCTTGCATTTTATTTCCTAAGCGTAACCGGTATAGCATCTTCAAGCTTATTATCTGCAAAATTAGTGATCAAACCCGCCTTCTAAATATCTGGTATACGCACTCTGAAACAAACCGATCATTATAAATATGAAGAAATTATCATGTCAAAAGAGTAAAAAGATATTTACAAATAGGCAATAAATTTTTAGAATATATTTCTGCACTCATCGATTTGCAGGTTTGAGGCGAAGGTTTTTGATTTTGTTTTTGAGAAATCATATAACCGAGTCAGATTTGCTGTGTGGCTGAAAAATAGGTCAAAACATGGGCTGAATAATTTTTATCGATTCTTGAAAATATATATGATTATTGAAAAACACCGAACCAAAACCAAAAAAAAAAAAAAAAACGACACTGAGCAAAATGTGCAACAGTGGGTAATGCAGCCAGACTGAATATATGGATTGTTGTATTTTATTAAACTTTAAATTGAAAAGGTTAATACGCAGGGTTTGGGATTTGGATCTAAAGGATATATGTGTTTAGAAATTGGATTTGGACTTTCATAATCCGAATCTAGTATTCCACTATCCATGAACTAATATGGCATAAAAGAACTCACCCTTTACGCATATAAGCTTTTGAGACTTTATGATCCAACTCAATAGCTTTATTCGCATCAGCAACAGCCTCTGCACATCAAACATAAACAAATATAACAAACAATAATGAATCTAGCTTCATAACACCGGTTCTTCTATAGAACCAGATAGGGCTCCATTATGGAGCCCTATAAATGACGTGGCATTCATCTGAGCCCTTAATCATTTTTTTCTTATTATTTTTCCTTCCTTTTTTTATAAATGCACGGTGGGATGAATGTCATGTGTTATATAGGGCTCCGTAATGGAGCCCTATCTGGTTCTATAGAAAAATTATCATAACACACAATGAATATATAAGGGGAATCGAAACATCATACCACAGACGATAACAATAATAATCAAATTCATTGCAAGAATTCCAAGCTTCCGATCCAACTTGCATAACAAATTCACAGTAACATTAACCAATTCATTTAGAAATTAAAATAATCAAAATAATAAACAAAATCAATAAAAAGGAATAAATAATAATATTTGTCGAGAAAATAATCAGTTTATACATTGAGATTCGTTACCAACTATATATTTACATGTGCAATATATACTTGGAATTACATTTCGGAATCTACAAAATTGAATACAAACTTCATAAGATGATCACTTCTCAAACATAAATGAGTACTAAACTTTGAATTACATTCTGGAAGCTGCAAAACTATACCAAACTTAATAATGTATTCACTTCAAAAAATACTATAAGACATGGGATGAAAAATTATAATTTTACAAAAACAGATTCCTTGAATCATAATGAGAAAAAGATATACCAAATTTTTGCTTAACAATATAAAATAATTAAAATAATCCGATTATACGAAATAAAATCACTAAATACTGATTAAAACCCGCAATTTTCACGGGCAATATGTGATAAACAACTTGTTAAACCAAGCCTTTGTGGTCAGTTTTAGTTTTTCAACCAAGAACAACTCTGATTCTCAAATGAATAAGTGTTTCTACGCATTAAACTCTTCGATCAACAATTTTCCAACTTAAGAAAAGAATTTAAGGGTTCTACTGCAACAACAAAAAAAAATTAAAATAAAACTCTTTTCCAAAACAGAAGATGAACCTCAACCTACTACTGACATTCAAAATAATCCACAACAGAAAATGAACACTAAAAGCAAGAAAGCAAAACAAAGAACTGAACAAAAAATACAATTAATCTAAATATAAATCTTTCACTCACCTAACTTGAATAAAATCCTTCGAGTCGGCCCTCCCGAACAGTCAGCATCAAAATAAAGTTCTTTAGAACCACAAATTGCACCGAGAAATGGGGAACAAAAATATTCCATAAATAAAATGGAAATTCTTGATGGCTCCTTTGCGATCACTTCAACCAACAAATCACTTCTTCCCACCATGTTTGATAATTACACTTAATCTGCTCGCGCTTGCATGTTCTTTAGGCCAACGATTTGTAGATGAAAGGGCTGAAAAAAAATGAAACAAAAATTAAAAGGGGATTTGTGGAAAGAAAGATCCATCCGAAGGTAGAAAAAAGTGAATGAAAAAATTTACCAAAATTGCACTCTTGTTGTTGCTAACAAAATCATGCTCTCGCCGCTGCTGTGTTCTTTAGGCCTGCAATTTGTAAATGAAAGGTTTGAATGAAACAAAGTTCGAAAATGAATTTGTGGGGAAAAAGTTTCTTAGGCGATTCGTAGATTAAAGGGTTGAAAAGTCAGTAATAAAAATAAATACCGTTAGTGATGATGGCATTTGTTTGGGATGGTGCTGCATCTGGTACGCTGAATCTGTGATAAGTTACAGATCTCTACAGAACCCTTTATCCCCTCTGCAACAAACTAAATACTTTATTATTATTATTATTATTATTATTATTATTAAAAGAAAACGCAACTATTTGTTCTTTTCTTTGTCTATGCAAGAATCGGCCATTCTGCTGATAGATCTGTATAAAATAAAAAGATCCATATCAACAACAGATCTGTATAAAATATAAGAAACGAAAGCCAACAAAGAAACAAAAAGAAAGAATAGAAGGGGCAGCTGCCCAAGGCGTAAAAAACATAAAAAAGAAAGAAACGAACCCTAGAACAGTGAAAAAAAAAACATTAACAAGAATAAAAAAAAAGTTGTTATTTATACCTGGTCAAAATTTTGGCCTCATCCCAAAATAGACCCCCTATTAACCACACGACGACACGTCATTTTTGGGAGAACCTGATTGGTACACCTCATCCTTAAAACGCTCTCACGCCGACAAATCATTATTAATAGTTAACAGCATTAACAAAATGGAGGATATATATATAATTTTTTTAATATTAATTAGGGTATCCATCCTAATTATATTAAGAAAACTTCTACACAATTTAAAAAAAAAATACTAAATCATCATTAATATTAAATATTATTTATGAGATCAATTCAAAAAAAAAACTATTGAATCTTAATAATATTTGATAGATAACATGTTGATAGCCAATAAAATAAATACTTAATTATGTTGTCATTTTCATATAATTTAATTTTTTTTAAAAAGTGGTCAAATTAATTTTGAAAAAGTGACAAATTTGATATTATTGGACTCATAAAAAAATATAAAGTAAAATAAAAAAACCTCACAATAAAAACTAAAATAACATAAAATGATTATATATTATATATATATATATATATATATATATATATATATATATATATATAATACACACACACACACACGCATATGATATTGTTATTTTTAATATTAATTAGGGTATTTATCCTAATTATATTAAGTAAATTTCTATATAATTAAAAAAAGAAAAATAATCCTACGTGAATTTTTTTTCTCTTACATGTTTTTTTAAAATTATTTTCATTGTGTAGCATGGATTGTAGGTCTGCTATAATTTCATGTGAATATAATTTTTTCCTCCACACAATGAGCAAATGATAATATAATTATTAATAAAATATAAATAATACAATGATGTTGAAACGATTAGTATGTACATATAAGTGCATACCTAAAAGAATAAATTCGATTTTAAACTTCAATCGAAATTAAGTATGAAAGGAATGATTTCAAAATTACTGTGTTTAGCAACATTTGCTTTCAGAGGTGGCCTTCCCTTTTTTTTGCTTTGAAATCAGTTGATCTTTTTCCAAATCTATTGTAGTTCATTATACTTAATGTTGTGTTTGCACTTTTATTGTTTACGCAGTTTCTTAGATAATAACAAAATACATTGTTTTATTAGATCAATTCAAATAAAAAAGTGTTGAATCGTAATAATATTTTATGAACAACATGTTGATAGCCAATAAAAATAATATCAAATTATATTGTATCGTGCATTTTTGTATAATTTAATTAATAAAGTGATCAAATTATTTTTGAGAAAAAGTGACAAATTTGATATTGTTGGACTCGAAATGAAAAAAATAAAAGCTCAAAATAAAATATAAGTGAGTATATATATATATATATATATATAAAATATTAATTCTTATTATTTTTGATGTTAATTAAAGTATATATTCTAATTATATTAAGAAGATTCCTTAATAATTAAAAAAAAAACTAATCCTAAGTGGGTTTTTAATTAAAAAAGAAACCAAATCATAATTAATATTTAATACGATATCTATCATAAATATCATAAGAAAACTTCTACATAACTATAAAAAGAAAATAATCATACATGGCATTTACGTGATTTCTCTTTGATACTCATCTTTTTTTCTCTCTTTGACCTCTCTTTTTATATATTTATCATTACATTTTAATTTAATAATTAAAAAATAAAACCACCACCAGCGCGGGCGCAGCAACGCCGACAACCCTTGTTCTCACCGGTGGTAAGTTGGCTCTCTCCCTCTCTCGTAGTCTTTTTCTACTTACCCTGCCTCCGCCTCTGACCTTTTCCCCTTAGTCCGTCCAGATAAAGACTCTGGTTCTTCTTTCAACACAGTGAGTCTCCTCTCTACTTGAATTTCTATTTCTATATTGTACCAATATGTGATTATATATTTGAGTCTTATTAGGGTTCTAATCAGGATTATGACTTGCATACCAATGTGCATTTGTTTCTATTAATTTGGTGGCTGAGGCATTTTTTTTTGGTCCAAATGAAAGGGAGAGACAGCCGATGGGAAAAAGCATGATTAGGTCTCATGTAAAATATGGATATGATTGATTCAATTTGTTTTGTCCTTTAACTTTGTTGGCTAGAACTGGAGAGAATCTTAATAAGATTAATTTAATATTTGATAATGCCTTCACATTCTATGTATAGGATATTGATTATTGATATTTTTTTCTTATGCTGATGGTTAGTTTTTGTTAATTTTATAGTTGTTTTCAATATTTTTATAAGAGTCAAACTCGAACGATGGTATGGTTATGTTTTGTGATTATGTCTACGGCTTCATCACTGTTTGATGGTGTTAATTAGCTTTTAATTGAAATAGTAAAAGAAAAATCTGAATGAGGCGTTACAGAGTCGAGCATAAGTTGAAGAAGCAGTCTGAACTTGATCTTCTTCCAAGGATTCTGTTAATGCAACCAGTTAATGCTTTAAATATATATCTCTGTGTGTGTGTGTGTATAAGATTTTGATTATTGTAATTGTCTTGTAGACTGTAAACATATGTTTATGACTTACTTGTTTGTTGATATCATTTTCTGTTGACATATGTTTTTTAGCTATTAACCCCAACTTTAATTCTATGAAAAATCTATTGTACTATTGAATTTCCAGTTGTTAATTTTAGCAACTTATAACCTTGTTATTTGTTGTTGTGACTAGGATCTTTTATAATATCCGAACACTTCAATGGGTAGAGATTGTTTTAGCAAATCATGCAAGGGAGTAGGCCTTATTTATCATTTAGAAGGCTATATATTTTTTAAATTTTTTTCTCCCACTACCTTAAATTTGCCTCGTGCATATTATTAAATATAGATTTGTGGCAGATGTCACTTATGGTTATGAAAGTTTATGTACTCAAGCATGCACATGCGACGAAGCAGTAAGTAACTGCAAGGTACACAATTCTCCATGTTTTTTCTTTAGTCCGGTCTTTTCTTTGACATGCTTTAAGTTTATCTCAAATCTTCCATTGATGATTTCGAAACATATTATTGATACATAGGATGTGGGATGTGATATGTGCATACCTGGAAATATTATTATTATTATTATTATTATTATTATTATTATTATTATTATTTGTTTGTTTGTTTGTTTTTTGACAAGACCATGGAGAAGTTATTGAGTTTAGGTTTTAAGTGTATTGTCTTTATCGAAAATCTAAAACATGTAATAGGCTTTTGAATCATTTTGGTACATGAATTGTTGAGAACTAATTCTCAACAATTATTGTTATTCATTATCAGATGAGCAGAATCTAGGGTTGTGCACAAAATTCTGATCACATTACCTTTTCATATTTTTTTTTTCTTTGTTCTAAATATCTTGACTCTTTTGTATTTCACAAAAGTTTGAAGTATGAGAAATACTTTCATCAGGTTCTGGAAGCTTTAGCACGCGTCGGTCCATAATCTTCCAACCTAGTCTTAATTAGAGCAATGAATCGATAAGTTTTTTTTTTTATATTATCTTCTTCTTATAGATTTAGATACATTACTTAAGCTCATGAAATTGATGTGAGATTTCCTGAACCTTAGTTGTTTCATCATTAGGCAAGAGGTTGTAGAACGATCAATGATTACATCATACTGGATTGTGAGGCTAATCGTAGATGAGGGCAATCGTGAAGGGGTTTATTATTTGTATCCATAATATTCTTTTTTTTATGCATGACCTTTTGCTTTTCTAGCAATAAAATTTTCATTCTAGTTAGAGTTTTCTCAATTATAGATATTGACTGGATATTACTCTTACATGCAATATGCGTTTAATCTTGTTGTGATTTTCAATTGGTGGTTCATTTATTGTTTTTCTTAATTCAAAATTAATTTATTTCTTTTTTCTTTGAAATGCTTTAAATTTTGTGTTGTCGAAGTTGTTTGATTCGGTTTTATTTTGCTACATACATGTAGGTAGAATTAACTTGGCGAAAATGACTTAGTGATAGAGAGCAGCTTCAAGAGTTAAATGAATTCCATTTGAAGTCTTCAATTTATAAATTTTGAAACATATGATTTGTACCTTCTACACAGAAGGGGATATATGCACCATGAACATCTTATTTGCTTTTAGTTTTTAAATGTACGCTTGGATCCAAAATCCAAAACATTTGATTCGGCTATTGAAATTTTGGTACATGTTGAGATTTTGTTGTTAGACTATGATTTGGATCATTTTATTGCCTTTTAGTTTTGTTAACCAAAAAGTGTTATCTAATATGTACTTTAGATAACGCTTTCAAAAAAAAAAAAAAGTGTTACCTGATTTACAATTCATATAGTGCTTCCCAAATGAAGTACTATATAAAGTGAGCCTAAGATATCACTTTCTCGAGCAAGCGTTATGTATCACGATCATCATATAGCGTTTAAAAAGAGCTATCTAATGAACATGTTCTTTAGATATCACTTCTTATTATAGCATTTTCAAGCTTTTCATTTTATTTGTTCCCCTCCATACCCTTTTATCTATGTTTAATTGATAGATTTGGTATAAACTAATAGCATGAGTTAGATCAGGAACAAATTATGTTAACCTTGGTGGTTCTAGAGAAGAATTTTTCATTTGAATATGTTCCCCATGTTGAGTCACATATAAATGTACATATGTATGAATGATTTTTCTTCCTTGAAAAATCTTTGTTAGAAAAAATAACATCCTGGTTCATTTTTAAAAGAAAAATACACAACTCATGCATTCAATCGAAATGGCTTGTGTGCATTGGGTTTTATGGATGATGACTACCTCGTCCAAAGTGTGTTTTTATTTGTCAATGAGGTACACACTCTATGGGCACAACTACTCTGGACTGTTGTACATTGTATGAGTACCAATCAAAAAAATTATATTTTGTTCGTCAGAATTTAGATGAATACCAAAAGAGTTTCGAGGGTTGTTTGAACTATATTTCGTTGGGATTTTGAGTTCTGGTATTCAAAACATTGAGTATTCAAAATTCTTTAAATAGTAAAAATCTTTATTTGTTATAAAATTCAGAATCCTTTACTTTTTACTGTTGATGTCAAATGGATGATAGTATATTATTATATTGTATTTAGTAATATTTAATTTTTTAAATATAATGATGATGTGATAAAAGAGATGAGTGTGGAGTTAGGTGTAAGAAATGATTGGTTGTTGATTGAAAAGTCGTAGAACAAACGAGAATTGAGATTCGAAATCTCAATCCTTGTATTCGTAGTCTTGAACCAAACAAGGAGTCGGTGATTCTTGAAATACTATGGAAACCAATAATGCTTAGAAATGGCCATATCTCACCGAAGCACAAACCATATTTCTGGTATAAAAGTCCATTCCCCTCTCAATTGTTTGGAAATTTGATGCATACATAATATATATATATATATATAATAACAGTACTGGGTATATGAGATAATTGATGTCTCTCCCGCCAAAACTGTTTTCTTTTCCCAAAGAGAAATTTTTTTGGCGCAAAGCCATTTTTTTGACTTTTCAACTGTTTTTTTTTTTTTTCAAAAAATAAAATAAAATATCACATCTGTGAATTAATGCGGGCACCGAAATCCGGATATCATGGGTAAATTAGGATACCATTTATTATAATTTACAATTTATTACAAAATTTGTTTGGTAACTTTTTAGTTCAGACTTGTTTGATGATTTTTGAAAATCATTTATATTCTAAGATATCTCTGAATTACATATTTTTGAGCCAGATAAAATGAATTTTTAACTGAATGAGATTATCAATTTTTTATTTTTTAATTTTTTATATCCTATGATAAAAGCGAGTATGACAAACGAAACATAAAAATTAAATTAATTACAGGACCTGAATAAAGAAAAATAAAAAAAACAAAGCATGAAAAAAAATTAAATTACAGCCCCAAATATACCTAATTTGGCAAAAAACAATAAAGCATACGAAATTAATTCACTTTAWAATCTGATCTCCATGCACAATTAAGCTCCAAGTAATCAGGTATCATTCAAATCTATAGTCTTCGAAAAAATAGGCAGCTGATTCAATCCGATTCTCTTGCAGAATTAGAATACCTAAAGAAATAAATACATTAAATCAGATTTCTTTTATTGAAAATGTATTTTTAAATGTGGGATACGGTACTAAAATGGCATATATTTAGGGAAGAAAAATCGACAGTTTTATTTGTTGACGAAATAAATTAAATACGATCAGATTTAATGATTAAGGAACCAAAGATAATATCGTTATTTATTCTTTAGATTCTTTAGATATCAGATTGTATTATTTTCTAACCTAATTAGAGACGTTTATTTGTGGACAATTAAGCAACACGATTTAATGATTACAAAAACCACATAAAAAAAGTGAACTAAAATATGTAAAACAGATGCATTGTCTATAATTAAGGGCATAGGGGCATATATTTAGGGAATGAAATTGACATTGGCAGATTGAGAAAATCGCATTAGATTAGGAAACTGAAGATACATATATATATATATATTTAAAAATATCAGACTGCCTTTATTTTTTAGCCTAATAAACAGTTTTATTTGTTGACAATAAAATTTTGAGTTTTTTAATTCCAAAACCAACAGAAATCTACAAAATAAATTAAATACGATCTAATTTAATGATTAAGGAACTAAAGATAATATCGTTATTTATTCTTTAGATATCAGATTGTATTATTTTCTAGCCTAATTAGAGACGTTTATTTGTGGACAATTAAGAAACACAGTTTTATGATTACAAAAACCACATAAAAAATCTACTAAAATATGTAAAACAGATGCATTGTCTATAATTAAGGGATACGAAATCTGATTTTTTTTCTCGGTTACACAAATTCCAAATATAAAATTCTTAGGGTTTCACGCAAGTCACCCTATAAATATAGGGTTCTATTAATTTCAAAATATCAATTTCATTCTTTTCCGAATATGTCTTTGTTTTCTCTCTATTTAAAAACTTGGGCAGCTAGGGTTTTTGGGACAATGCCTCTACTATTCAGACTGACGAAAGAAATTAACCGTAAAAACAAGAAAGCTCTTAAGCTTAGAGTCGTCCGGTTTTTTGCGAGATCCGGATTCGATGACAAAGAACAAAAAACTTCTATGAAAATCATTTTTCATGATTCCGAGGTAATTAGTTGAATCTGGTTTTGTTTTTATAAATAGATTTATATATGTTCGATTAACTACTCGATATTATTATATTGACGTATTATATTAAAAGAAACTGTCTCTAAATACTCAAAAACGCATTACTGGAGTTATAAAGAAGATCAATGTCAATTTGTTCGAAAATTGAATAGTTGAAGGTCGCGTTTATGCGATTAGAAACTATTACGTAGAGAACAACACTGGCAAGTTCTGCACCACTTTGGTCAAATTCAAAATTGTTTTCCACGCGAAAACGATTTTGGTCGACGTGAAGGAGGATTCATTCCCGAATTTCGTCTTTGATTTTCGACCATTTTCAACACTGGTCGACGTCAACAAAGTTGACGAGACGGTGTTGTTCGGTTAGTTTCTTAATATTTTTGAATGATAACAAACATATACAAATCTGTTATTTTTTTTAACTATATTAATTAAATTTTCTTATTGTAGATGTAGTTGGAAAGATGGCGGAAATTCATAACCCGCAAGAGAAAGAACTGATAGGAGGACGTCAAGCAAGATTGATCGAGATTATTCTCGGAGACTTGAGGTAATTTTTAGTTGAAAGATTGCCTAATTAATTAATTAATAAGTTATTTGTTTAGATTTTCTTTTATATTGTTATCTCTTATCTAATTATTTTTTGTTACTGTTTGGTATTAAAGTGGTCGTCGTTTAAGTTGTACTCTTTGGGGGGAATACGATGACCAGATTTTGGCTTTTGAAAGTGGGCTGTCCGTTGAACCTCCCGTTATGATCTTGCAAATGTGTCGTGCGAAGGTGTATAGAGGTAATAATATAATTGTTTTCTAATTTCAGTTTGTTTTTTTTCGAATCATTATTTTGATCTGTTTTTCAATATCAGCATGTTTTATTCTTCTATTTTAAAATCTATTTATTTTATGCCTTTAAACCCTGTTTTTTTAATATATTTTAGATTCTGCTTATCCTAAGAAACTCTTTAATTGTAGTTTATTTTTATTCGAATTATTAATCGGATCTGTTTTTCAATTTCCGCATGTGTATTTCTTTGATCTTTAAATTCGATTTATTTATGTTTTTAAATCCTGTTTTTCTTAATAGATTTCAGATTCTGTTTACTCTAAGAAAATTTTCAGAATAGCATTTTTTTATTATTTTTATTTTTAGATTTTGTTTTTATTTATTGTTCATTTATTTTTAATTTTTGGAAAGAATCTCATTAAACCATTCATTTATCTATTAAAATAATTGTAATTTTATAGTTACAGATACTGTTACTCTATCAAATTCGTTTGAGGTGACGAAGTTGGTTAATTCCGGATCGGTGTCGCAAATTGTCGAATTTAAAAGCAGGTATGTTTTTTGAAAAATGATTAACTCTATTAGTGTTTGATAAATATGTGTTTATTATTGTTTATTTAATAAATTTTAAACTGTGAATTCTAATTTTATAGAACTCCAAAGGGGTCGGCTAATCCGACGAAGAGTATTAGCCGCGGTAGTTTAACACTATCGCGTAGTGAAGTTGATGAAATTACCTCCGACGTTGTCTTCCATCCGGTCGACTATTTGTATAACGTTGAAGAGGTACAATAGTTGTGCATTTGTGTTGTTCTCAGTTTTTTAATATTAATGTTTAGTTTTTTAATAGATTATTGTTTTAAATTTAGCTGTGCACATTTTCGATATGTGCGATTATTAGTTCGTTCATCGATGATTGGTGGTACAATGCATGCACAAAGTGCCATAGGAAGCTCGAGGAAGATGAGAATCAATTCAAGTGCTGTGGATGCATGAGACAAATTTCTTCGGGTGTGTTTAGGTAATAAATTAAGTTATTGAAGTAAATGATTGACCCAATACTAATCTTCTAAACAGTTATTTAACATCGTTTTCTTTCTTGATACGAAGGTACAAAGTAAGGATTGAAGTTTTGGACTCCACGGCTAACGCATCCTTATTGTGTTGGGAGTGGGAGACTGAAAAATTGTTTGGAAGGTCTTGCCATGACCTTCGAGTCGAATTTTTGGAGGTAGGGCATAAATTTTAAAAGATTTTGGCAAAAGATTTTTGCATTTTAAACAAATTTAACATGGTCTTTTTTGGAAGTGTAGAATCGCACCGATGAAGATCTGCCCGAGTAGTTGCTTAAACTAATTGATTACACAGTTCTGTTTAAGGTGAAGGTCAATATGGTCAAATTCATAACAAATCAAGCGCATTTTCAGTTGTGCGATTGATTACGGACCCATCTTTAGTGGCGAAATACAACAAGTGGAATTTTTTGGCGCAAAGCCACTTTTGTTGACTTTTCAACTGTTTCTTTTCTTTCAAAAAATTAAATAAAATATCACAACTGTGAATTAATGCTGGCAACGAAATCCGGATATCATGGGTAAATTAGGATACCATTTATCATAATTTACAATTTGTTATAAAAATTGTTTGGTGATTTTTTAGTTCAGATCCGTTTGATGATTTTTGAAAATCAATTATATTCTAAGATATCTCTGAATTACATATTTTTGAGCCAAATAAAATGAATTTTTAACTGAATGAGATTATCAATTTTTCATTTTTTATATCCTTATATATATATATGATTTACAATTAAAATAACATATAAAAGCGAGCATCACAAACGAACCTTAAAAATAAAATTAATTATGGGCCCTGAATAAAGAAGAAAAAAAAAAAACAAAGCATGAAAAAAAATTAAATTACAGCCCCAAATATACCTAATTTGGCAAAAGACAATAAAGCATACGAAATTAATTCACTTTAAAATCTGATCTCCATGCATAATTAAGCTCTAATTAATCAGGTATCATTCAAATCTATAGTCTTCGAAAAAATAGGCAGCTGACTCAATCCGATTCTCTTGTAGAATTAGAATCCCTAAAGAAGTAAATACATTAAATCAGATTTCTTTTATTGAAAATGTATTTTTAAATGTGGGATACGGTACTAAAATGGCATATATTTAGGGAAGAAAAATCGACAGTTTTATTTGTTGACGAAATAAATTAAATACGATTAGATTTAATGATTAAGGAACCAAAGATAATATCGTTATTTATTTTTTAGGTTCTTTAGATATCAGATTGTATTATTTTCTAGCCTAATTAGAGACGTTTATTTGTGGACAATTAAGCAACACAGTTTAATGATTACAAAAACCACATAAAAAAGTCAACTAAAATATGTAAAACAGATGCATTGTCTATAATTAAGGGCATATATTTAGGGGAAAAAATCGACATTGGAAGATTGAGAAAATCGCATTAGATTAGGAAAACGAAGATAATCATATATATATATTTTTTAAATATCAGATTGCCTTTGTTTGTTTAGCCTAATAGATTATTTTATTTGTTGACAGTAAAATTTTGAGTTTTTTAGTTCCAAAACCAACAGAAATCTACAAAATAAATTAAACACGGTCTGATTTAATGATTAAGGAACCAAAGATAATATCGTTATTTATTCTTTAGATTCTTTAGATATCAGATTGTATTATTTTCTAACCTAATTAGAGATGTTTATTTGTGGACAATTAAGCAACACGGTTTTATGATTACAAAAACCACATAAAAAAATCTACTAAAATAAGTAAAACAGATGCATTGTCTATAATTAAGGGCATATATTTAGGGGAAAAATCGACATTGGAAGATTGAGAAAATCGCATTAGATTAGGAAAACGAAGATAATCATATATATATTTTTTAAATTTCAGATTGCCTTTGTCTGTTTAGCCTAATAGATAATTTTATTTGTTGACAATAAAATTTTGAGTTTTTTAGTTCCAAAACCAACATAAGTCTACAAAATAAATTAAACACGGTCTGATTTAATGATTAAGGAACCAAAGATAATAATTATAATATTTATAATTATGAAGGTCTTGTTATTGTTTACAGCATGGCTTATATTTAATGAAACGTCTTTTGTGCCGATTGTGTTGTGACGTAGGCAAGTAGGATTGGCTAATAACCTGTGTGAAGAGATTGTTGATGGGCTGAAGCAAATGCTGGACAACCATAACGAACTTGTGAAGACGTTCAAAATGGAAAAGGATAAAATGCAGGAATGTGGTCATAGTGATGTTCGGGTGCGTCTTATTGGCAAGAGGGACAATAACAGGGACAAACGTACATGTAATCTACCCACTTGCAATGAAGTTGCCGTGTTGGTTGTCGGTGAATTTGATGCTGCTCTGGGGGGATAGGGACATAGTGGTTGAATCTCGCAGTGGTTCTTTGCGCAGGATAAATGAGCTGAATGGATCATATTTGGCCTTGCAGTATCCTCTGTTGTTACCTTATAGGGAGGATGGTTACACAGAGAAGATCCCGTTTATGGAGAGAAAGAAGAAAACCGAGAAGGGACGAAAATATATCAGCGCCCGTGAATACTTTGCATTCAGGCTTCATGAAAGGGAGGACGATCCCTCTACTATTCTTTCATCCAGATGATTATTTCAGCAATTTGTCGTGGATGCGTACACCATGGTCGAGATGTGTAACGCCTAGATTTCGATAATTGCAAATAGATTTACATTTTAAATAATAATTGAAGGAATCTTGGCGTCACAAATAAATGTCTAAATTTCACGATAAAAGATTCACATTTTTCAAAACGTTCAAGAAATACGCAGCGGAAATAATCATAATGTAAACAACCAAGTTTCCAACAGTGGATGAACCGTAAAATAAGATTAAAACATAAAATCCAACATCAACAGTTTTCATTCCCCTCCTCGTTTCCCRTTCATTCGATATTCTCGTTTGTACCTGAAAGAWAAACATCGTTGATTTGGGATGAGCTCAACGTACTCAATAGTTACASCGACTTAACCAATGCAAAATCATACAACTCAAAAAATAGCACAAATGACCATAGAATTCATAGTTTTATCGTAGAAAATAAGTTGACTGCAGCTAAAACTCGCCGGGATATACCCGATGACCCTTTTCCCCGGTCACAGACACTTTTGGTCTACGGCTATATTAGTTTTTGGAAATATAGAATCGCATGATACACATAGCACATAAATTTGAGTACATAAAATTTAACATAGGTAAGTCAGTGGTCCCTACCTCGTAAAATGTCGTGGAAATCGATTGAATGCACGTGGTTGAAATCCTATGTCCCCTTTCCTCGTCACCTAATCATTTGAAAAATATACTTAATTAGTATATATATATATATATAATTAGTATTTTTAAAATTCTATAATAATAATAATAATAATATTAAAATAATAATAATAATATTAACAATAAAATTTAATAATGTATAATAGAATAATAATTAAAAGGACTGGAGCGCAGTTTTAAAATGTGGGGCTGGATTGAGGTTATTGGAAATCTGGAGGGTCGAATTAGAAGGTTTTGGGTAATCTGAGGGTTCAATTGAATGTTGGATGGCAGAAAGTCTGGGGGGTCAATTGGATATTTTTGGATAATGGGCTGAATAAAAAGGAGGACCCAGCCCTTCACTCCTCAAACCCGTCTCCTTATTTCTCCTCCTCCAGAAAAACACAAAAATTCGGCCAGCACATCCCCTTTCTTCTTCCTCGGCCATCGGCGGCAGCAGTCGGCAATCGGAGACGGCAATTGGCGGCAGCGTGGGTCCCGTCGGCGAAACCCCTCCCCAATTTTCCAGAAATCGGCCAGCATAGGCTCCCCTTCGGCTCCACCATGGCGGCGTCTCGGCGAACGGCGAACGGCAACGGCGCACGGCGGTGGACGTCAATTGGCGACGGGCTGCTGGAAATAGTGGTTGGGGGTGATGGGGTTGATGGTTTGGCGATGGAGAGGCGCTGCGGTTGGGCGGCGATTGTTGGCGACGGTGAGGCGGCGATGAGGCGTGGGGCTGGTTCGGCGGTGATGGTGGTTTGGCGTTGGGGTTTTGGTTGTTCGGGCCGGCTGTTGTCCAGCGTGGCTTCCGTTTCAGGCAGGTTGGCGTATGGGATGGTTGGGTTGGCGATTCAGTTGCGATTTGACGTGGGGGTTGTTGGGTGGCGGTGATGGGGAGCTTGTTCGGGCCGGAGCAGGGTCAAAGGTGGTGGTTGGTGGCCTGTAGTTTGGTGTACGGGTTTAGTGTTTTTGTGACGTTGGCAGGGGTTCCAGCCGGGAGCTATGGTTGTTCGCATTTTGAGATGGGCGACGGCTTGGCCTGACTCAGCCGGAAAATGACAGTGGGTTGGGGGAAAGATTCGGGCCTTCGGGRCGTGGCTGKTTGGGTTACAGGTTGTTTGTTTTGGAGTGGTTCCATTTTTGATTTGGGAGGCTGTAGGATATGAATTTAAAAAGATACAATCCTTTACCTGTTTCCCTTTAGATTTTGTTTCATTCAACTTTTGTTGCTGCTTGTTGTATGCAGAAAATTTGAATAAAAGTTGGTAGGTTTTGAAGTTGTTTTTGTGAAGGAAGTGAGTAGGTGTAGTGGCTGTAGACGTGAAGACAAGGAGAGTTGGGGTGGATAAGGTTGGCACTTTGCTTTTAAACCAAGGATGGAAATATTTTTGGAAAGGTTAGGGTTTTAGTGGGCTTGGGCTTGTTTCAATGGGCTTAGTTTGAAATCCGAAAATGAAATAGTCCAACATATGACCCATTAGTTAAATCGAATAATTTCGTAGACGACTCAACAGTAATTTGACATTAATTTTGTAAACGGCTCAATGGTAATTTAATAAATAATCGAATAACTTAAATACTAAACATAATTTTATAAGTCGATAATTATAATTTAAGTAAATAAATAAACAAATTACTAAATAATTATAATAGTTTCTTAAAGGTTTTTAATATAATTTTATTTGAAAACGAACTATATATTCGTTTTAAATAGAATTCTTAGATTCTTTAAAATTAAAATAGAAAATTCGTTTATGGCGACGAGCTTGGGACTAGGATCATATTTCTAATTCACAATGATAAATAAAAATATAAATATGAAAATATGTAATTTATGCATGGGTGTTACAACCTACCCTCCTTAGAAAAATTTTTTCCTCAAAATTCTGCACTTACCCGGAATGCAGAAATTTGGGTACTTCAACTTGAACTCCTCCTCTTGTTCCCAAGTGGCCTCATTCATCCCATGACGTCTCCATTGCACCTTGATCAAAGCTATTTCCTTGTTCCTCAATCGATGTATCTTGCGATCCAAAATCGCTTCTGGAGCTTCTTCATAAGTTAAATCCTTYTTAACCTCCAACTCTTCGTAGCTCACAATGTGGTGCGGATCGTAGACATACTTRCTTAACATCGACACATGGAAGACGTTATGAATGCTCAATAAACTTGGTGGTAGAGCAAGCTCGTAGGCCAACTCTCCGATTCTCTTGAGAATTTCAAACGGCCCTATGAATCTTGGTTTCAACTTCCCTTTCTGACCAAATCTCACTACACCTCGAATTGGTGCTACCTTCAAAAACACTTTATCGCCCACTTCAAAATTTAGATCCTTTCTTCGACGGTCCGCATAAGATTTCTGCCGATCCTACGCAGTTTTAATTCGATCTCGGATCGTGGCAATGTGTTTAACCGTCTCTTGTACCAGTTCGGGGCCCAAAATCTTTCTCTCACCTACTTCGTCCCAATAAAGAGGAGATCTACACTTTCTCCCGTACAGAGCCTCGTAGGGAGCCATAACAATAGTAGATTGATAATTGTTATTGTAAGCGAATTCCACCAACGGTAGTAAAGCTTCCCACTGACTTCCCAAGTCGAGTATGANATTTTATAAGTCGATAATTATAATTTAAGTAAATAAATAAACAAATTACTAAATAATTATAATAGTTTCTTAAAGGTTTTTAATATAATTTTATTTGAAAACGAACTATATATTCGTTTTAAATAGAATTCTTAGATTCTTTAAAATTAAAATAGAAAATTCGTTTATGGCGACGAGCTTGGGACTAGGATCATATTTCTAATTCACAATGATAAATAAAAATATAAATATGAAAATATGCAATTTATGCATGGGTGTTACAAGATGGCTAGATTAAAGTATATTTGATTTAATCAGAAGAAACCTCGGTGTGAGATGTACAGGGGTTTGGCTGATGCTGTCATGCGCGGTGATGCTGATCCGTCTGCTTGGGGCAAGTGTATTATATTGCCATCTAGCTTTACCAGTGGAGCCCGCTTCATGATACAAAACTATCAAGTTGCGATGGCCATATGCCGCAAACTCGGTTATCCGAATTTGTTCATAACGTTCACGTGCAACCCAAGTTGGCCKGAGATTGTTCGTTTCTTAGATGCACGTAATCTTAGAACCGAAGATAGGCCGGACATCGTCTGTAGAATTTCTAAGGAGAAGTTGGACGAGCTGATAGAAGATCTTCGTCAGAATCAAATATTCGGGCAGGCCGTTTCAGGTGAGTAGAAGATTACCTTTGTCCATTACCATGTGTCAGGTGTACGTATTGTTCATTAATATATGTCTGTGTTTCTGTTTAAACCGCCGATTATAATATGTATTTATTTTTCTTTAAAATGCATGCAGTTGTGTACACGATAGAGTTTTAGAAGCGTGCATTGCCGCATGCTCACATATTGTTGATCCTGGTGAAAGAGGCCAAGTACCCAACTCCTGTGGATAAAGATAGGATAATCTTGGCCGAAATACTTGATGAGGCATCCGACCCCAAGTACTATGAAGCCCTGAAAAAACAAATGATGCACGGACCCTGCGGTGTTGTAAAGAAAAACTCTCCGTGCATGGTTGAGGGACGGTGCACGAAGCATTATCCAAAACAGTACGTGGAGGCTACGTTGATTGACGATGAGGGTTATCCGCATTACAGACGTAGAGATAATAGGAGAACGCTGGAAAAGGGTGGTGTCCCCCTGGACAACAGATATGTTGTCCCTCACAATCGTCGGCTGTTGATGAAATACAGTGCACACATCAATGTGGAATGGTGCAACCAATCAAGGCCTATCAAGTATCTGTTTAAGTATGTCAACATGGGACACGATTGTGTGACCGCTGCTTTCTATCGGAGCACTGACTATGGTGAATCTGACAAACCCGTTGACGAAGTGAACATGTACTACGATATGTTTCTTCGTGTGAGGCAGCATGGAGGTTGTTGGGTTTCGAACTGAAGTATAAGTACCCTACGGTCACGCGTCTCATCTTCCATCTGGAGAATGAACAGAGCATTGTTTATGAAGAGGACGAGGATATATAGGATGCCCTGAATAATAAAATAGTGAAGGAAAGCATGTTCCTTGAATGGATGGTAATGAATAAGAAATATCCTTAGGCAAGACTTCTGACGTATGCAGAGGCACCCTCCAAGTTTGTATGGGACAGGTATGCGAGGAAGTGGAAGCCCAGGCAACGCGTTTCGTGTGTTGGTAGGTTGTATTACGTTCACCCTGGCTGTGGGGATAATTACTACCTGAGGTGCTTGCTTACTGTTGTCCGCGGAGCTACTTGCTATGCAGACTATAGGAAGCACGATGGTGTTCACCATGCGTCGTACCGTGAGTCATGTTATGCATGTGGTTTGTTGGAAGACGATAGGGAGTACATTGATGGCATCGCCGAAGCAAGTGAGTGGGCCTCCGCTCAATCTCGCAAGTGTCTTTTAATGTCGGCTGATACTCTTGCTAGGCCCGAGGAAGTGTGGGACAAGAGTTAGCAGTTTCTGTCGGATGATGTGCTCTACAGGCAACGTCTAATTTTTAAAAATCCAGGTATGTGCACGTGTTGGTGCGTAATGAATCGTGATTATAATTTATTGAATGTACTCTATTAGTTATGGTTATTGTGTTTGAGTGTGCTATGACCTAAACGTGTGTTGTTACTTTGCAAGATTGAATTTGAGTGAGTCTCAGGTAAAGGATTTAGCTTTGGTAGAGATTGAAAACTTACTAAGACGTTAAGGGAAGAGCCTGCGCGATTATGATTCCATGCCGTTTCCGGAGACCGATGGTAGCGGTGTTGGTCACAGTAGATTGATCCAGGATGAGTTGAACTATGATCGTAAGGCATTGTTCGCTGAGCATGCCGAACTTCTCTCGAAAATGACGAGTGAGCAAGGGTGCGTACTCCAAGATAATGAGTGGGGTCGAGTCCGATGGTGGTGCTATGTTCTTCGTGTATGGCTATGGAGGTACAGGAAAAACGTACCTGTGGAGAACTCTGTCCGCTAGGTTGAGGTCTGAGGGTCATATCGTGCTGAATGTGGCATCGAGCGGCATAGCATCTCTGCTTTTGCCTGGTGGAAGGACCGAGCACTCTCGGTTCGGTATCCCTCTGAATCCGAACGAAGGGTTGGATTGTAATATTAAGAAAGGCACCCCGCTTGCGTAATTGGTGATTTGTTGCAAACTCATAATATGGGACGAGGCTCCAATGATGCACAAGCATGGATTCGAGGCTGTTGAGAAGAGCTTGCAGGATATAATGGAGGATGTAGATTCGGCCAACAGGGACATGCCATTTGGTGGAAAGACCGTTGTGTTTGGTGGAGACTTTCGCCAGATATTGCCTGTTGTCCCCAAGGGCAGCCGACAGGACATAGTCAATGCGGCTATCAATGTGTCCAGCATGTGGAGGCACTGCACTATGTTGAGACTGACTCAAAACATGAGGCTCCAGAGTCTCGGTGACGGACAAGAACGTGCTGAGTTGGAGGAGTTCTCCAATTGGATTGCCAGCATTGGAGATGGAAAGATAGGAGGACCGACTGGCGGTTATGCTGCAATAGAAATTCAAGATGGTATCCTCCTTCGATATTCGGGCAACTCCATTGTGTCTATTGTTGAGGATACATATCCGATGTTTAGGGACTCTATTGATGACCCGATGTTCCTAAAGGATAGGCCATATTTTCCCCGACTCTCGATGTTGTGGACTCTGTCAACGAGTACATGAACACTTTGAACTCGAGCGAGGGGTACACCTATCTGAGCTCGGACAGTGCCTGCATGTTCGACAGTGGGAATGATTTTTCGAGTGATTTGCACACGCCTGAAATCTTGAATGGTATAAAGTGTTATGGGGTGCCTAATCACGAGCTACATCTAAAGGTGGGGACTCCTGTTACGTTGTTGAGGAACATAGACCACTCAATGGGATTGTGCAACAGGATGAGATTGGTTGTTACGAGACTTTCCACGCACGTCCATGAATGCAAAATTCTAACCGGTGCAAAGGCGGGCGAAAAAGTGTTGCTTCCCCGGATGAGTCTAATGCCTTAGGACATTAGGATACCTTTCAAGTTTAAAAGAAGGCAATTTCCGCTCATGATTTCATATGCGATGACGATAAAGGGTCAATCGCTCTTGAACGTCGGCCTTTATCTGAAGAATACCGTGTTCAGGCATGGTTAGTTATATGTTGCCATGTTGCGTGTCACTCATCGAAAGGGATTGAAGATATTAGTTTGTGGTGATGACGATTCGGGATCGAACATTACCAATAATGCGGTGTATAAAGAAGTATTCACTAACGTATGATCTTAACGTTCATGTATGTAGTGTGGATTCGATCTATAATTTATCAAGTATGGATTTTTTAGTTATTTCTCTCAATCTCTATCTCTCTATTTATTTATATCTTCACATATTAAATAATAATAAAAATAATAATAATACAACTTGCATTTCTATATTTAACTTTTTGCCCCGTGCATCGCACAAGTTAAAAAAAGTCATTAATGAAAATGATTGATAAGAATTATATCTTCAAATTTTCCAGGACCGTACTAAGGCTGATAAGCTGTTGAGAATTCAAAAGGAATTAGATAAAACAAAAGTTATTAAGCGGGGCCATATGTTCCTCTTTCGAAGCTTGACTTCGACGAATGATATTAATGTAGGTGAAAGAAACAACAATAATTGTATTGTGTGGATAGGATGAAATTTTGTTGCTAAGCATCATCTAAGTATAAAAGATAAGTTTGGGATTAATTCTAACTTAATTGAATTATTGAATGAGTGCATTACAATTGTTGTCCTTCAATATCATTATACTTGAGGGTATTTTGAAACTGGAATTTTAAGAAAATGGGTAAGGTGAACTGAACAGAAATGACCCTCATTTATTTACCTAGATCATAAAATCTTACAAAAATTCGAAGATTCTTAAACCGTGTTTGATTCATATCACAGTTGATGTGCTGAACAAATATTGGGGTGGTGTTAATGATATGATGGATAGGTACATCAAACTATTGTTCGATGATGAGGTGTGTGTTGATGGTTGATATTGTCCCAAAGACCCATGGAGGAACCGAGCCAGATTACTTAGGGAAACCCGAAACAGCGAGCAGAATTACCATCGACCGACGCTGAGCAGCGACGCAGAGCAGAGACTGCCGAGGGCGGCCGAGCGGCCCAAGCCACTGAAACGAGCGCTCCTGCCGAGTGCGCCGAGCAGAAACCACCGAGGGCCCCGAGCGACCCAAGTCACCTACCGAACGCTCCTGTCGAGTGCACCGAGGCAGAAGTCGCCAGTGGCCCAGGCCACCTGCCGAGCGCTCCTACCAAGTGCACCGAGTAGAAACTACCGAGGGTGCCAAATGGCCCAGGCCACCTGCCGAGTGCGCCTAGCAGGAGGTACTGAGCAAAAACTGCCGAGGGCGCCGAGCGGCCCAGGTCACCTGCCGAGTAGGGCAGCACTATTGGCTAGGCCTCGTCGACCGATGCTGGGAGTCGACGCTGAGCACGAAGCGCCGAGCAGAACCCTGCCGAGCTGGCAGCGCTGTAGGCCAGGCCCCGTCGACCGACACCGGGGCCGATGCCGAGCAGGACCCTACCGAGATGGGCAGCGCTGTCGGCCAGGCTTCGTCGACCGATGCCCGATGCCCACACCGAGCAGGAGTCGCCGAGCAGAAACCGCCGAGGGTGCTGAGCGGCCCAAGTCCACCTGCCGAACGCTCCTGCTGAGTGCGCTGAGCAGGAGTCGCCGAGCAGAAACTGCCGAGGGCGCCGGGTAACCTAGGCCACCTACCGAGTGCGCCAAGCAGGAGGTACTGAGTAGAAACTCTCGAGGGTGCTGAGTGGCCCAGGTCATTTGCCGAGCAGGGCAGCTCTGTTGGCCAGGCCCCATCGACCGATGCTGGGCACCGACGCCGAGCAGAACCCTGCCGAGCTGGCAGCGCTGTAGGCCAGCCCCCGTCAACCGAGATGGGCAGCGCTGCCGAGCAGGACCCTACCGAGATGGGCAGCGCTGTTGGCTAGGCTTCGTCAACCGATGTCGGGCGCCCATGCCGAGCAGGAAGCGCCAAGCAGAAACCGCCGAGGACGCCGAGCGGCCCAAGTCACCTGCCGAATGCTCTTGCCGAGTGCACCGAGCAGGAGTCATCGAGCAGAAACTGCCGAGGGCGCCGAGCGGCCCAAGCCACTGAACGAGCGCTCCTGCCGAGTGCGCCGAGCAGAAACCACCGAGGGCCCCGAGCGACCCAAGTCACCTACCGAACGCTCCTGTCGAGTGCACCGAGCAGAAGTCGCCAGTGGCCCAGGCCACCTGCCGAGCGCTCCTACCAAGTGCACCGAGTAGAAAGTTAATCGATGCCGGGCGCCGACGCTGAGCAGAAAGCACCGAGCAGGACCCTGCCGAACTGGGCAGCATTGTCGGCCAAGCTTCGTCGATCGACGACGAGCATCAACGCCGAGCAGGAGGCGCCGAACAGGAAGCACCAAGCAGGGCAGCGTCATTGGCCAGGCCCTATCGGCCGGCACCGAGTAGTAAGTGTCGAGCAGTGACCCGCCGAGCTGGGCAGCGCTGTTGGAAGGCCCCGTTGGTCGACGCCAGGCACCGACGCCGAGCAGGAAGTTCCGAGCAGGATGCTCTCTCCCAACGCGTGCGCGGCATGTTCAGTTCACTTCTGGTCATTTGTCGAGCTGGAAATGCCGAACTTAAGTACAGACCAACGTCTTTGGATCCATTTGGTGAGTAAAATACTCGAGGTCAGAACTAAGTCAGCGGAAGATTGTCGAGGTTGGCATTGAGGCGGTGGAGACGTGAGCAGAAGATTTGGAGACCCAATAGGAAAGAGACAGGTGTCCAATTAGGGTTTCAATGGAGAACTATAAATAGCCTCTTCAAGAGAGAGAAGGGATCCCATTTTTTAGAGAGAGAAACACAAATAGAGTTTTAGAGAGATAAAACTTGTATTCAGAAATCAAGCACTTGTAAAAGGATCCGACCAAGGCCGATCCGATCTGATTTTTAGTAATAAAATTTAAGCACTTCTTCTTACTCATTTTTTGCTGATTTATTGTTGTTCTCCTCATTTTTTTTGGTATTATTATTTCTTAGGCTGCTCTTAGTCTAAATAAAATGGTGCTAGAGGAAGGTTTCTTGTGATCCGCAGTCCCACTTGCTCAGTTAGCCTTTCCGATTTATTATTATTTTTTTCTGTCCAATTTTCATTTTTTCGCGAGGAGCTCACTCTCAGCTCATCGTCGTGGTTAAGGTTCATTTGAGTATTTACCAGATCTGTTCGTCATCATGAGCCCTTCAGAGAGTTCAAGGAGAAATCCAGGAAAAGAGCATCAAGAAAAGACTGTTCAGTCGGGTCCAATGAGCTCGACCTAGAGCAGATGCGATCGTTCATGTAGAACCCCGCCTTCACCAGAGGATTTGAGGAAATGATGAAGAAGGTAGCGAAATTAATCCTGACCCCGGAAGTTCTGGTTTGAAACCCCAAGAGCGCTGACCTTCTGGAGGGGCATTAGGATTCAGACCCAGCTCGCGATGCAGCTCGTAGAACGGAAAGAGAAAATTGGATGAGGAGGCCAAGATGAATGCCAAGAGCAGGCTCGATAGACCTTCCATCGCACGACGCCTCACACTCTCTTCTCCTCATAACGTTTTTGCTCGGCTCAGAAATCCAAACAACAAAGCACAGGAGAACATCCTTACGAGGTCAGCCAACAGCAAGAGTATCGCCAACGTGGACATCCCCATGCAGTGGAGGCCAAGTGATGAACTTGCCGACCTGCAATACTTGAAGCAGCGAATTGCCGAGCTGGAAGCCAAGCAACCCCCCCGGACCAACACACCTATCAGATTCCACGACCAGCAACGATCATCTCGGCATGCGATGATGAGTCACCTCTGTCCGTCCAAATTATCTCTGAGCCACTGGAGGGGAAGCTAAAAATCCCTACAATCGCTCTTTACAAAGGAAGCAGCGACCTCGAATCGCACTTAAGCCATTACCAGAACTACATGGACATGTTTGGTGCATCCGACACATACCGGTGCCGAATGTTCTCTATGACGCTTGACGAAGGCCCGGTAAGATGGTATCAGTCACTACCGCGACACTCGATCTGCTCCTGGCCACAACTGAGGTCCTCATTTCGAGGGCATTTCATGGTCTCCAAGGCCATGGTTGCACCAAAGAGAGTTATCTCCACCATTGTGTAGAAGCCGAATGGAAAATCTACATAGCTCGGTTCACAAAATAGGTCTCAGAGTCTCAGCCTTGCGGTGATGAAGCCCTGCTCATTTTAGCTCAGAACAGATTGTCTAATGATTAGCACAAAAATGTCTGGATTTTAGTTAGTATGTTATTTAGTTTTTATTGTTGATTTTGGTAAAAGTTGGATAGATTGAGCATATTTTGGTATTTTCTAATCTCCAACTTGTTTTACCGTAGTTTAATCATAATTAATTAATTTTATGTTTATTTTAGGTATTTTGAAGTATTTAAGTTTGGACGTAGTCAAGGATGGGCGTACGAGTGGAGTTTCAGCAAAAATAGGCCGGGATTTGAAGAATTTATAGCTGCCGATTATCTATAACGGTTTTCCATCTAGAACCGTTATAGTAGAGCTACCGACGCTGCCTGCCGAGCCATGCCCACACTAACGATGCTGGCTGCCGAGATTCGCCCGCGTCACCCGACGCATTCCGACACTGATCGACGCAGCTCTCTGTTAGCGTCGACCCATGGAGCGTCGGCCGACGCACACCTGCCGGACCGCTGCCTGCCGAGTCTTGCCAAGCGCTGTGCACACCTGCCAAACGCTGCCTGCCGAGGACTGTGCACATCTGCCGATCCGAGCAGCACGCCCTGCGTGCGTCACCACAACGTCGCGCGCGTCGATCGACGCGATGACCCAAAATCAGGATTTTTAGGGTTTCTTACTGCCCAAGACTTCCCCACAACTATAAATACCCTATATATTTCAGTTTTTTACATACATAATCATATTCCTAGGGTTTCTAAGGCCTTTTGGGGGCTGACAACCCCCAACAAGTGCCCTTTCTATTTCCTTAGTTACTCTTTAAATTTCTTAGTTTTAAATTCTTAGATTTTAGATTAGTATAGATTAATTCTTAGATAATTTAGATTCAAGATTTCATCGTGGAACGCTGCAACTTTCTTCGTTTAATTAGTAAGTACTTATCTCTTATGCTCTTTAATTTAGTTCACATGCTTTCAATTAGTTTAATTAAATCTCTTAGAATAATTATTATTTCCATGACGAATTGTGATTATGATTGTGTTGGGATTGTGATGTTGAGATTGATGATTATTGGTAGCTAGATCTAATGGGTCTAGAGCCTAGATTCGTTGTGAACCATCAATTGGGTTTTCCCAAGAGATCGTGGAGACGAATCAAAGCTCTAGAACCCTAGTTTTCTTAAATCATTTTAAAAGTCTTTTAATTAATTAATCATAGTTTAATTAATCCTAGATCTTAGATAATTAATTCTTAGTTAAAATAATCTTTAGTTTTAATTAATTAGTTCTTAGTTTAAATAATTATAGATTTAATTAATTAGGTCATAGCTTAAGTAATCTTTAAATTTAATTTATTGCTCTTAGTTTAATTAATCTCTAGTTCTTATAATACTCCAAACAAAAAACCACAACCCTGACCGCGTGTTTAGATTAGTTTTATTTTTTATTTTCTTATTCGTTAAATCAAACACAAAACGAACTTCCGAATCTAGCTTTCCTTTGAGATCGACACGAGTCAACTTACCCACCTACAAGTGATTCCGTTCTCTTGCGGGCAAACTTTATAAAATTGACAACTTTAAATAAAAATAGGCGCGGAAGAGTTCGAATCAAGATTTTAGCGCCGTTGCCGGGGAAGGCTAAAGGTTGTGATTTTTGTGTTTGCTCTTCGTAACCTTATTTGCGTTTTTATTTGTTTCGTTTATCTTTCATATTTGTTTGTGATTTTTCTTTTTATTCATTTTTATCTTCCATCGGTACGTTTAATCTTGTGTGTTGAGTGTTGTTTATGAAAGGTACATCTCTCGAGTCTTGATTCAACTACCCATATAAAATATATAAAAAAAATAAAAATAAAAATAAAATGTCTTACTATCGAGGGTATCCATCGTATGATAACGGTGCACCTCCGACCAATTGGCGTGGTTATCGACCGGCTATTCCATTGAGCTCCAAGATGCAGAATTACGATCTTGACTATTTCTATATAGAGCGAATTCCGATTGTTTATGGACGTCCGAACGAGGATACAGTGAAATTTTTCCAAGAATACGAGGACATCACCCGAATTTTCCCTCTTCTCAGCCTTACGAGAGATCAAGTGAGGATGCGACTCTTCCATTATGCTCTAAAGATCGGGCAATAAAATGGTTAAATTATGCATAGCCCGACTCCTTGCGAACATGGGATGAAGTATACGATAAATTTATGTGGAAGTTCTACGCACCTAAAGTAGTGTGATCGTTGTGGAGGCCGAGGGCAATTGGCGAATACATGCATAGTACCAGTTGATGATAAGTCACAAGATCATGTTATGGCCATCCGAAATTATACGAGTTATGCCTCCCCCGACTCGGTTCCTTCCTACTCATGTTATGAAGACTACCATCCAAATGATCAAATAATGGAGGGGCAGCAAGATCAGGAAGCTGAGACCATATGTCAACAAAGCGACATTGACCAATCCACTGTGCAGAAAGAAGACCTTGCACAATTTATGGAACGTATGGACCAAATAATAGCTTCATTTGATGAATCGTCGAACGAGGGGGATGAGGTACAAAAGTATGACCTTTCTGAACTTGAAAGGTATGTAAATGAAGTATGTCGTCAAGTCGATGCTTCTACAGCTAGAAGGGAAGCCGAGAGAAGTAAACTTCAAAGTCAACTTGCGCTTCCAATTCTTGATGTTGTGGAGCTCCCTTTGGTGGTGGAAGATTGTAGCTCACCTATTCGTTTAGAGGATATGCATAAAGAGGAATTTTTGGAGAGTTTGGATGAGATCGCTCCTCTTATGCTTGATGATGTCGGGTTGGATGACGATGTAAAGATGTTGCCCTTGGAGAATCAAGAGGTTGATGTAGTAATGAATTTTCTTGAGTTTTGCATGAAAGAAGATGACGTGGTGCCGATTTTGGAGGATATGATTCTTGAGTCTCATGTCATGCCGTTGGAGATTCCGGTGGATGCTGCGACTTCGAGTTTGCTCGATTTATTCGGGAATGATGTAGAGGATGAGCCAATTTTCGAAGATAAATTTACTCCTCTTGTGCTGGATGATTTAGACGTCGAGGGCAATGACGAATTTCTAAACTGGGCAGTGGCAATTTTATGGTTAAATCTGAATGACATTGTTGTGGGCGGTGTCAATTTTGATGAGGTGTTAGAGAAGGAGTTTATTGAGCCTCTTGTTATCCCACCCGAGCCGTTAATGGATTTTAATTTTGAGTTTGTGGGAGAGTTTGTTGACGAAATTTCAGAACCCCTGTGCCCGAATTTAGTTCCCAATATTTTTGAAGACGTTGAGGGGTATTTTATCAAAACAAAGGAGAATGGATTGGGTGTTGATGAATTCTTATGTTCGACGGATTTCCTCATATTCCAAAAGATTGCGGATCACCATGTGCCCGAATTAGTTGTTGATAAGTTCATGGTGATAAATTATTCGCTTTTTAGACCCCCAAAGCGAGTTAATATTCTACGATTTGCTTACCATGCGCGCCTTGGAGGAATACATTGCATATGCTTACTGTTGGAGAACACTAAGGCGTGGCACGATCGACACTTGTTTGTAGATCCGGGATAGCATCGTTCGTAGAAAGCGTCGATCTTTCAACGTTAAACAAGCGCTTCTTGGGAGGCAACCCAAGCTATTTTTCTATCCTTTGTATTTCTTAAGTTTATTTTTTTTTTCTATTTTACGTTTAGGTTATGTTTCTGAAACAGGAAGAAGTGTTATCGAGGAAGAATTAATCATTAGAATGAATAAATCGAAATGGTTGACGACGCACGGATCGCGTCGATCGACGACAGCACCGATGCGGTGTCGATGCGCGGCCCGCCCGCATCGACCGATGCTCTGTCGATGTGAATTTGAGCTGATTTCCTTCAGCCCGAGCGATCCCGCCTACGATTACTTCTTCCGCGAGTTTTAGATTTTTGTTCAAGACATTTTCGATCATGAGGTTCACGACGAAGGAAGATTGCAAAAACGCTTTTTTGAGTATCTCCACTAATCTTCAGGGACGTTCCCTTACTCCTTTCCTCTTTGTTTTGGTTTTCTATATAATTATGACACTCGGGAGACTGTCAAGTTRTTAGAGGGGGGGATGGTTGAGTTGTGATTTATATTTGGGAAATTCTGCAAATTTAAAATTTCGTGATTAATTACTATTTCTGCGCTAAATTGTGTTTGTATGGCTTGCTTGTCGAGGTTAACTAAGATTAGATTTGATGTTTTTTGTCTTTGAGCGTGCTTAAGTGCATAGACTTTTCCAAAATTATTTTTATATATTGTAAAATGGTACTTGGAGGCAATTGATTTTGTAAAACCTTAAAAGTAGCAACAATTTTAAATTTTTTCATGAAAAAAGCCTGTGAGTAAGCCTTAGTGATTATCATCTTTGCATGTGCTTGAATAAGTTTCAGTCTTGATATCTCTTTGAAACCGCTCTGTGTAGTTGATTTTGAAAATGAGGTTAAGGCACAGAAAACACCCTATTCCGGCCATATCCATATATATTAGCCACTATAAATTCTGAATGAGCCAGTCATAGCCGAATGATCCTTTTCCATTAGCCATGAGTGTTTATGAGTTGACTCCTACAACCATTAAAAGGTGGGGTAGGAATTAGTCATTTTTGTTGGTTATTTGTGTTTTGGAGTATTTATCAGGGATTTTTGAGAAAAGCTTGTAATAAAGGATCACCATCCTTCAATAAGGAAAAAAAATGACCCCATGAAAAAAGAATAAAAGGGGACAAAATATATATATAAAAAAAGAAAAGAAAAGGAAGGATGGTGAATCTTGGTGAATCGTGTTGAGTCAATGCCTACGCTAATAAAGGCTTGTTTATTATTGTTTATTTTATTATGAAGCCAAATGTTGAAAGGCAAGAGTTGTGTTTGAGAAGCATATTATAAGCTTCTATATTAAGTGGTTCGAGCAAAAGTCGGTTATGAGTTTCGAGTTGAGAAATAGCCTAAGTTTAAAGGCTACATTATGGGTGTTTAGTGAGTTTTTCTTTAATGAGGTGAAGCAATTAGCTTCGTGATTAGAATAGTTTGGTGAGTTATTGATCATGTTAGATCATGAGTTAGCCACACGACTTATATATTTCCATACCCATCCGAAGAGCCGTACATTACAACCCAAAAAGACCATTTCCGATTCTTAGTTTGATAACACACTTAATTTGCGATTGAAAAGAGATTGATTTTCTGTGCTTACTTAATGTGCATGTATTTGTATGATTTGAGCGTATGCACGTCCTATGCAGCAATGCTTGAGTGCTTTGAGCGAACACCCATATATATTATCCATTGTGAGGATGTAAGATTTTATTTTTGGAGAGACAATGTAATAATGGTCGAGTGTTTGAGGTTGCGTTTCACTTATCTATATTTTTAAAATTATGTATGTAGAATAGCACAACTCATTACTTGAATTGATTTTCTTTCTTATTATACTTTGAATCTATCGTTTGTTCGAGGACGAACAAACTAATTAAGCGTGGGGTAGTTGATTAGCACGAAAATGTCTGGATTTTAGTTAGTATTTTATTTAGTTTTTATTGTTGATTTCGGTAAAAGTTGGATAGATTGAGCATATTTTCGTATTTTCTAATCTCCAACTTATTTATAACTTAATAATAATTAATTAATTTTATGATTATTTTAGGTATTTTGAAGTATTTAAGTTTGGACGTAGTCAAGGATGGGCGTACGAGTGGAGTTTCAGCGAAAACGGGCCGCGATTTGAAGAATTTGAAGCTGCCGATTATCTATAATGGTTTTCCATCTGGAACCGTTATAGTAGAGCTGCCGACGCTGCCTGCCGAGCCATGCCCACACTGCCGACGCTGGCTGCCGAGATTCGCCCGCGTTGCCCGACGCATTCCGGCACTGATCGACGCAGCTCTCTGTGAGCGTCGCCGATGCACACCTGCCGACCGCTGCCTGCCGAGTCCTGTCGAGCGCTGCGCGCACCTGCCCGAGCCACTGCCTGCCGAACGCTGCGCACACCTGCCGAGCCGAGCCGCACGCCCTGCGCGTGTCACCGCCAAGGTGCCGCGTGCGTCGATCGATGCTGTCGACGTGATGACCCAGAATCGGGACTTTTTAGGGTTTCTTACTGCCCAAGACTTTCCACAACTATAAATACCCCTATGTATGTCAGTTTTTTACATACATAATCATATTCCCTAGGGTTTCTATGGCCTTTTGGGGCTAACAACCCCAACAAGTGCCCTTCTTTTTCTTTAGTTAATCTTTAAATTTCTTAGTTTTAAATTCATAGATTTTAGATTAGTATAGATAATTTAGATTCAAGATTTCATCGTGGAACGCTGCAACTTTCTTCGTTTAATTAGTAAATACTTTTTTTCTTATGCTCTTTAATTTATTTCGCATACTTTCAATTAGTTTAATTAAATCTGTTAGAATAAATATTATTTCCATGACGAATTGTGATTATGATTGTGATGTTGAGATTGATGATTATTGGTAGCTAGATCTATTGGGTCTAGAGCCTAGATTCGTTGTGAACCATCAATTGGGTTTTCCCAAGAGGTCGTGGAGACGAATCAAAGCTCTAGAACCGTAGTTTTCTAAAATCGTTTTAAAAGTCTTTTAATTAATTAATTCATAGTTTAATTAATCTTAGATTTTAGATAATTAATTCTTAGTTAAAATAATCTTTAGTTTTAATTAATTAGTTCTTAGTTTAAATAATTATAGATTTAATTAATTAGGTCATAGCTTAAGTAATCTTTAAATTTAATTTATTGCTCTAAGTTTAACTAATCTCTAGTTCCTTATAGTTCTCAAACAAACCCCCCCCCCCCCCCCCCTCTCCGCGTGTTTAGATTAGTTTTATTTGTTTCGTTTATCTTTCGTATTTGTTTGTAATTTTTCTTTTTGTTCATTTTTATCTTCCATCGGTACGTTTAATCTTGTGAGTTGAGTGTTGTGTATGCAAGGTACATCTCTCGAGTCTTGATTCAACTACCCATATAAAATATATAAAAAATAAAATAAATAAAATAAAATAAAAATAATCTTACTATCGAGGGTATCCATCGTATGATAACGGTGCACCTCTGACCAATTGGCGTGGCTATCGACCGGCTATTCCATTGAGCTCCAAGATGCAGGATTACGATCTTGACTATTTCTACATAGAGCGAATCCCAATTATTTATGGACGTCCGAGCGAGGATCCAGTGAAATTTTTCCAAGAATACGAGGACATCACCCAGACTTTCCCTCTTCTCGGCCTTACGAGAGATCAAGTGAGGATGCGACTCTTCCATTATGCTCTTAAAGATCGGGCAAGAAAGTGGTTAAATTATGCAGAGCCTGACTCCTTGCGAACATGGGATGAAGTATACGATAAATTCATGTGGAAGTTCTACGCACCTAAAGTAGTATGTGATTGTTGTGGAGGCCGAGGGCATTTGGCGAATACATGCATAGTACCATTTGACGATAAGTCACAAGATCATGTTATCGCCATCCGAAATTATACGAGTTATGCCTCCCCCGACTCGGTTCCTTCCTACCCATGTTATGAAGATTACCATCCAAATGATCAAATAATGGAGGGGCAGCAAGATCACGAAGCCGAGACCATTTGTCAACAAAGCGACATTGACCAATCCACTGTGCAGGAAGAAGACCTTGCACAATTTATGGAACGTATGGACCAAATAATAGCTTCATTTGACGAATCGTCGAACGAGGGGGATGAGGTAAAAATGTATGACCTTTCTGAACTTGAAAGGTATGTAAATGAACTATGTCGTCAAGTCGATGCTTCTACAGCTAGAAGGGAAGCCGAGAGAAATAAACTTCAAAGTCAACCGGCGTTTCCAATTCTTGATGTTGTGGAGCCCCCTTTGGTGGTGGAAGATTGTAGCTCACCTATTTGTTTAGAGGATATGCATAAAGGGGAAGTTTTGGAGAGTTTGGATGAGATCGCTCCTCTTGTGCTTGATGATGTCGGGTTGGATGACGATGTATAGATGTTGCCCTTGGAGAATCCAGAGGTTGATGTAGTAATGAATTTGCTTGAGTTTTGCATGAAAGAAGATGACGTGGTGCCGATTTTGGAGGATATGATTGTTGAGTCTCATGTCATGCTGTTGGAGATTCTGGTGGATGCTGCGAATTCGAGTTTGCTCGATTTATTCGGGGATGATGTAGATGATGAGCCAATTTTCGAAGATAAATTTACTCCTCTTGTGCTGGATGATTTCGACGTTGAGGACAACGACGAATTTCTAAACTGGGCAGAAGCAATTTTAGGGTTAAATCTGAATGACATTGTTGTGGACGATGTCAATTTTGATGAGGTGTTAGAGAAGGAGTTTATTGAGCCTCTTGTTATCCCACCCGAGCTGTTAATGGATTTTAATTTTGAGTCGGTGGGAGAGTTTGTTGAGGAAATTTCTAAACCCCTGTGCCCGAATTTAGTTCCCAATATTTTGAAGACGTTTAGGGGGATTTTATCAAAACAAAGGAGAATGGATTGGGTGTTGATGAATTCTTATGTCCGAAGGATTTCCTCATATTCCAAAAGATTACGGATCACCATGTGCCCGAATTAGTTCTTAATATTTTCATGGTGATAGATTATTCACTTTTTAGACACCCGAAGCGAGTTAATATTCTATGATTTGCTTACCATGCGCGCCTTGGAGGAATACATTGCATATGCTTACTGTTGGATAACACTAAGGCGTGGCACGATCGTCACTTGTTTCTAGATCCGGGATAGCATCGTCGTAGAAAGCGTCGAGCTTTCGACGTTAAACAAGCGCTTTTTGGGAGGCAACCCAAGCTATTTTTCTATCCTTGTATTACTTAAGTTTTTTTTTCTATTTTACGTTTAAGTTATGTTTCTGAAACAGGAAGAAGTGTTATCGAGGAAGGATTAATCATTAGAATGAAAAAATCTAAATGGTTGACGATGCACGGATCGCGTCGATCGACGCCAGCACCGACGTGGTGTCGATGCTCGGCCCGCCCGCATCAACCGACGCTTTGTCGATGTGAGTTTGAGCTGATTTTCTTCGACCCGACAGCGATCCCGTCTATGATGACTGCTTCCATGAGTTTTAGATTTTTGTTCAAGACATTTTCYATCACGAGGTTCACGACAAAGGAAGATTGCACAAACACTTTTTGGAGTAGCTCAACTAACCTTCAGGGACGTTCCCTTACTCCTTTCCTATTTGTTTTGGTTTTATATATAATTATGACACTCAAGAGACTGTCAAGTTTTTAGGGGGGAGGGGGGGGGAGGGGTTGAGTATGATTTAATCAAATCTAATCCTTAGTTAACCTCGACAGGCAAGCCATACAAATCACAATCTTAGTGCAGAAATTAGCATTAATTCACGTTTAAAATTTTTGAATTGCATAATTTTTTTCGAATA
>BMAC01000365.1:193743-244349 GCA_014905375.1 Phtheirospermum japonicum
TACTAACTAAAATCCAGACATTTTCGTGCTAATCAACTACCCCACGCTTAATTGATTTGTTCGTCCTCGAACAAACGATAGATTCAAAGTATAACAAGAAACAAAATCAGTTCAAGTAATGAGTCGTGCTATGCTACATACATAATTTTGAAAATTTAGATAAGTGAAACGCAACCTCAAACACTCGACCATTATTACATTGTCGCTCCAAAAACAAAATCATACATCCTCACAATGGGTAATATGTATAGGTGTTCGCTTAAAGCACTCAAGCATTGCGGGATAGGACGTGTATACGCTCAAATCATACAAATACATGCACATTAAGTAAGCACGAAAAATCAATCTCTTTTCAATTACAAATTAAGTGTGTTTTTTTGGTTTTTATTGTTGGTTTTGTAAAAGTTGGATAGATTGAGCATATTATGGTATTTTCTAATCTCCAACTTGTTTTATCGTAATTTAATCATAATTAATTAATTTTATGTTTATTTTAGGTATTTTGAAGTATTTAAGTTTGGACGTAGTCAAGGATGGGCGTACGAGTGGAGTTTCAGCAAAAACGGGCCGCGATTTGAAGAATTTGAAGCTGCCGATTATCTATAACGGTTTTCCATCTGGAACCGTTATAGTAGAGCTGCCGACGCAGCCTGCCGAGCCATGCCCACACTGCCGACGCTGGCTGCCGAGATTCGCCCGCGTCGCCCGACGCATTCGGCACTGATCGACCATCGGAGCGTCGGCCGACGCACACCTGCCGATCGCTGCCTGTCAAGTCCTGCCGACCGCTGTGTGCAACTTCCGACCACTGCCTGCCGATCGCTGCGCACACCTACCGAGCCGAGCCGCACGCCCTGCGCGCGTCATCGCTGAGCGATGCGCGCGTCGATCGACGCCTGTCGACGCGACAACCCAGAATCACGATTTTTAGGGTTTCTTACTGCCAAGACTTTCCACAACTATAAATACCCTATGTATTTCAGTTTTTTACATACATAATCATATTCCTATGGTTCTAAGGCCTTTTGGGGGATGACAACCCCAACAAGTGCCCTTCTATTTCTTTAGTTACTCTTTAAATTTCTTAGTTTTAAATTCTTATATTTTAGATTAGTATAGATTAATTCTTAGAAAATCTAGATTCAAGATTTCATCGTGGAACGCTGCAACTTTCTTCGTTTAATTAGTAAGTACTTATTTTTTATGCTCTTTAATTTATTTCGCATGCTTTCAATTAGTTTAATTAAATCTGTTAGAATAATTATTATTTCCATGATGAATTGTGATTATGATTGTGTTGGGATTGTGATCTTGAGATTGATGATTATTGGTAGGTAGATCTAATGGGTCTAGAGCCTAGATTTGTTTAGAACCATCAATTGGGTTTTCCCAAGAGGTCGTGGAGACGAATCAAAACTCTAGAACCCTAGTTTTCTTAAATCGTTTTCAAAGTCTTTTAATTAATTAATTCATAGTTTAATTAATCTTAGATATTAGATAATTAATTCTTAGTTAAAATAATCCTTAGTTTTAATTAATTAGTTCTTAGTTTAAATAATTATAGATTTAATTAATTAGGTCATAGCTTAAGTAATCTTTAGATTTAATTTATTGCTCTTAGTTTAATTAAATCAAACACAAAACAAACTTCCGAACCTAGCTTTCCTTTGAGATCGACACGAGTCAACTTACCCACCTACAAGTGATCCCGTTCTCTTGCGGGCGAACTTTTTAAAATTGACAACTTTAAATAAAAATAGGTGCGGAAAAGTCTGAGTCATCTGACAATTCCTTTTTCAAGTGGATAAACAACCAGCAAGATCCTCAGACTTTCCAAGAATTCCTAGCTCTGGAAGCATCCCAAATTGCATCCGAACAGAACATGTCTGCCCCAGTCATATCTTTCCCTCAACAATATAAGTCAGCTCAGCAGATTAGCAAAAATCCAAGCTCTCAATCAATTGCGACCAAGAAACTTCTGCAAGATAAACACTCCGACCTCCTATCCGAGTACAACGAGGTTTACTAGCTAGCCGCAGGCACGATTATTGAGCGAATCAAGGACCTGGACATTCTCCCTCCAGCCCGACCAATCAAGAAAGACCCATCCCTACTCGACAAGAAGAGATTCTGCGGGTATCACGGGTCAATTGGGCACAACATAGAAGTGTGCTACGACTTGGTTCATGCTCTGATCAAGGTTTGTGATGACCGGAACCTGCTGCCATTCTCAAAAAATCATCAAGTCAGACAAGAACGAAGAGGCAACAATCAGCTACCCCCACTCCCAGCAGTCGGAGCGCCAAGAGAGTTCCAGACCTTTGTTAATACTAGTCGAGCAGAAGAAGAGATCTCAAATCGAAAAAAGAAAGATTTTCATTAGAGAGGCAAGAAATTCCATCCAGAAATTCCATTTCGATGATCAGCCAGAGGAGGACAAGTATGTATAGTCCTTCACATTCACGAGTTCGGCGCAGCACCACTTGACCACCCACACTCAGATGCCCTGGTCATCACAATGCCCATCTTAGGAATCCGAACGTATAGAGTTCTGGTTGATCCCGGGGCCTATGCCAGCCTGATCTACCTGCCGGACATCCAAAGAATGAGAGTACCAAGGGAATACATCAAGTCGTGTGATGACTGAATCTAAGGATTCAGTGGGGAATGCGTTCAAGCCCTATTTCAAGTCAGCTTGTCAGTAGAACTTGGCACTGGAGAGGAGAAGAGGACAATAATCACCACCTTCAAAGTAATCAATGTGCCCATCGACTACAATGCTTTGATCGGCAGGACGGAACTCTATGACCTCAAAGGTGCAATGTCGGTCTACCATTACTCAATAAAATTCCCGGGCATGATGGGAGAGTGCAAGCACCGAGGAGACCAAGTAGCAGCTCGGGAGTGTAGCTGGTCTATCAGGCCAAGGCAGATAAATATGGTCGAGCATATCAGAGAAAGTGAAGAGCTGGTTGAGAATCCTAATGGAGATGAGCCCAACAACATAACTTCTGAAGAAAATATAGAAGCTCAGATAGAAGAGCTGATATATGCTAACCACAAAAAAGGAGACAATGATGTTCCGAGCTCAGAAAAGGCGGTCGAGATAACGGAAGAACTGAAGAAAGGGATAAGCTCCGATAAGGAGACTAACAAAAATATCGAGCTCTACCAAGCCGAACAGAGCAAGGACCAAGAAAGTGAGAAAGAATCAAACCTCAAGCAGTATTTCCGAAAAAGAATCGCCGAGCTCAATAAATCCAAACAGGACAAAAAACAAGAGACACAAACTGAAAAACCCGAGCTCAAGCTGACCGAGTAGGGAAATGAAGACCTGAGTAGGGATAGAGGTCGGCGGCCAGGAAAAGAACCAATGTGGGAGCTAGAAGACACTATCTGCCGAGTAGAAAATGACGAGCTGAAAGTCAGTGAGGATGAGCTGGACCCTCGAAAGCCAAGTTTGAAAAGAAAGACTGCTCATGCAGATTCGGTCGAAGAACTAGATTGTATATTAGTTGATGAGATCGACCCGAGTAAATAGCTCTGAGTTGGCCATGACCTCAAGGAACCCATTAGGTCCGAGCTGATAAGTTTTCTGAAAGCAAACCAGGACGTCTTTGCTTGGACACATGCTGACATGCAATGAATTGATCCCAAACAAGCTTGCCATAGACTCAACATCGACAAGAATGTCAGGTCGGTCATCCAGAAAAGAAGGAAGCTCATCCCGGACATATGTGAGGCATTGGAGCATGAAGTGGTAAAGCTGATAGACAACAAGTTCATCCGAGAGGACAAATATCTGGTCTGGGGTATCCAATCCTGTGCTTGTCAAAAAGTAGACTAGCCAATGGAGATTGTGCATTGACTTCTCTGACCTGAACAAAGCATGCCCGAAGGACAGTTATCCACTTCCACACATCGACTACATGGTTGACGCCACTGTAGGGCATGAACTGATGAGCTTCATGGATGCATACTCTGGGTACATCCAGATCCCAATGTACTCGGGTGATCAGGAGAACACATCTTTCTACTCGGCAATAAGACTTTACTGCTACACCATGATGCCGTTTGGCCTAAAGAACACTGGAGACTCCTACCAGTGCCTTGTGATCAAGATGTTTGATAGTATGATAGGAAAATCAATGGAAGTTTATGTAGATGACATGCTTGCTAAGTCGTTGTACTCATTCGATCACATTGATGATCTCAATATAATATTCTCAATTTTACGTGTTTACCGCATGATGTTGAACCCAAAAAAATGTTCTTTTGGAGTTGGTTCTGAAAAGTTCTTAGGTTATATGGTAAGCCAGAGAGGCATTGAAGCCAATCCGGAAAAAATCCGGGCTATAACCAAACTACAACCTACCCGAAGAGTAAAATAAGTGCAGAGCTTAACCACCAAAATGGCCGCTCTAAATCGCTTCATATCCAGATAAATGAATAAGTGCAAACCCTTCTTTGAAGTAATCAAGAAGAACAAAACCTTCAAATGGTCTCAAGAATTTCAGACAACTTTGAAGAGCTGAAAAAATACATGGCAAGTATGTCGACCCTACAAAAACCAGTAAAGGAAGAGCCGTTATATCTCTACTTGGCTATCTCAACGGCGGCAGTCAGCTCGACACTCGTCTGATCTGATAAGCACGGACAACACCCGGTGTATTACACGAGCCACGCCATGCACAATGCCGAGCTGAGGTACTCGGCCATGGAAAAGTTAGCCTACGCCCTCGTCACTTCCTCACGAAAGTTGCGCCCATACTTCATGGAACACCGGATAATTGTGCTGACGAGCTTCCCTCTAAAGCAGATCATGCACTGCCCTGACACTTCAGGAATAATGATCAAGTGGGTCGTCGAGCTTGGACAGTTTGTCATAACTTATGAACAATTAACGGCTATCAAAGAACAAGCCCTGGCCGACTTCATAGATGAGTTCACCCCGGCAGTCGAGTCAGTCCCAGCAGAGGCCAAACAGTGGTGCATGTACGTTGATGGGTCGTTGACAACTGGTCAAGCTGGAGCTGTAATCGTATTGGTTAGCCCTGAAAAGAAACCTTTCTACTCGGCCATACGCTTCCAGTTCCCCTTCACTAATAACGAAGATGAGTACGAAGCCCTCCTAGCCGGTCTTGAAACAGCTGCCCCAATGGGGATCAAGAATTTAAAAATACAGAGCGACTCCCAACTAGTGGTGAATCAGATCAACGGGGAGTACGAGACTAAGAAACCCAGAATGGCACTAACCTAAAACTCAATAAAGCATGCCTAGCTGAATTTGAAGCCGAGATCATCCACGTCCCACAAAACGATAATGTTCCAGCAGACTCCTTGGCCAAATTAGCATCAAGTCTAAGCATTGAAGAGATAGACATAGTGACGGTCAGCCACCAGTCAACAACGACGCTAGACGCTGCCACTGCCTATTTGGTTAGCCAAGCCGACCAAAGAGAAAGTCAAACTGAAAAGGGGAACTGGATGAAACCCTTCCTACTTTACTTAAATGAAGGAATGCTTACAGAAGACCGAGCTGAAGCACGATCAATACGAATAAAGTTATCTCGGTTCACCATTGTGGATGGGCTATTATACAAGAGGGGGTATTCCATTCCCCTACTCCGTTTCTTGAATGGACAGGATGCTGAATACGCATTGAGAGAGTACATGAGGGCATGTTTTGCATGTAATTGTGGTGTTTTTCTCGAGTTTTTAATTAGGATTTTATATTAATTTTAGTAGTTTTTAATCGGGTTTCATTAGGTTATTCGGTTGTTTTCCTTGTTTTATTATTTTTTTGTATTTCTTTTTGATTTTATATTTAATATGGTTAAATGGGTTCAATTAATTTGAGGTTTGTTGTAAATCTTGGGTTTTTATGTTTAAAAATTCCTATTTTATAAGCCAAGGCATTAAGGACCAAAGTTCAAGCCAAGCAGTGCTAAATTCAGTGCCACGAGCAAGTTCAAAAATGGCTAAACATTCTGGAATACTAGCCAACCCATGCCACAACACGCCAAAGCAGGCGCCAAGCCAAAACGCTTGCCAAAATTCTTGCCAAACTGTCGACACTGGTACGCTGCTGACACTGGGTTACCCAGTGTTCGAGCAGCGCCCGGCACCGCACGCACGCATCCACCCGCACCCAGCTCTGGCGCTCGCCATGCCTCTCGCCAAGGATGCCGCCAAATCCCTGCCGACATTGTTAGAATAAGGTGACCAACAAGCCAACTTGTGGCTGTGGTCTGACCATTCTCTTGTAATACAATCGGTTTTTATTCGTAATAATATCTTTTATACTTATTGGCATTCCATATCTTTTATCCCATGCTTGTTGCATAGGTATGGTCCTGATGAAGTTACTTTATTACGGTGGATTGGTCTAGCAGAACCGTGAGATAATCCAGCACGTAATGTAACTCGTCGAACTTGTTCCTAGTCAAAGGGTTACGCCATAATGAGGATACAGGCCTTTCCCATAAAGACTAGTACTTAGTGTATGTGGACCGCGTCTCATCGGTCACGGTGTCTGGACATCGACATACATAAGTAGGTGCTCATAAGATGAGTTCACTGAACTCCCTCACCTAGAAATCTCTAAGTGGTTCCCACTCATCGAGTAGATGATTTCTATGGTATAGCGTACAACATTAATCCTTAAGACCCAGACCTCACCGTGACTTCACTAGAGGACAGGCTATGTTGTGACCTGTCTCTGTGTCTCTTTGGAGGCCGATCAAAAGGGGCAACGTTCGCATAGTCCGGGAATCTAGTGGGAAGTCTGTGAATGGTAGTAGGGGATTCGGACGCATGATAAGTCATGGATGTCCTGTGTGTTCTGATGGTTTGATAAATCCTCGGAGTCTCTGGCCAGAGCTGATAGTGGGGTGTTTAGAGAAATGTGTTTCTCTAAGTCACACACGAAAGGATTATTCTTGAACCTAGAACGTACACACAGTTATTGAACTAGAAAGAGGTCTCGATGAACCAATACCTCTTGTTCAATCGGGACATAGATTGCGAAGGGATCGTACTGTACATATAAGCTATATCACAAGGTTCTTGCAGGCACTTCATTGTTATCTAGGGAATTATGATGCGTTGTTGCTAGGCGCCTCTCATAATTCGTTGGGCTCTGGTTTGACCAGTGATTAAGTAAAATGAGTTTTATTTAATCAGGGACTCTAAGGGACGAGTTCATATAAGAACAATGTGTTGTTCGAATCACAATGTGTTGTGAACCCACGGCTAGCTTACACCTGAACCATTGAGGGTCACACCACGTGTTTCCTGATTATTGAAAACGATAGCTAGAAATTAATTGTTAATTTTAGCATAGTTAGATATCAATATGATTGAATCTAAGGTTCATAATTATGATTATGAATTGAGAAAAATACGAGAAAATTATTCTGGACGCGAATATATAATTGTTATATTTTTTCAGAATTGTCGTTTGTGAGAAATGATTTAACTCCAATGAGTTTTTATTTTAATATTGGGTCGGACCAATAAGCCCTTTAAAAGTTATTGGGCCGGTATTTTATTTTAAATAAAAAGGCTTGGTTTTGTTTTTAATTGGGCTTTCTCCTTTTAAATTAAAAGTCTTGTTGTAATTTTAATTTAAATCGGCCCATCCACCTTTGAGCCCTTTTCAGGTTTGGGCTTGACTTCAATAAAATAAAAACCAACATATAAAAAAAAAAAAAAGAAAGAGGAGCAGACGGGTTTTACAGAACAACAAAAAAAAAAAGGACGAAAAACCTAGTTCAAAAAGGAACCCTCCATGCCGTCCACCTTCCTTCGGCCACCGCCGCTTGCCGTCGGCCGCCACCACACCGAAGCATCCATATTCTCACCGCCCCCCATGCCAAACTCCACCATATTTTTAGCGATGTGCTTCTCAAAATCAGCAATGGAGGCCCCATTCTTCATCATTTAGAGGGCTTCCTCCATGGTGGAAAGGTAGGAAGCACTCATCATCCCAAGGGTCTCAGTTTTGTACTCCTCAGCACCGACATCTTTCCCCCTTTCAAAGGCCTCCTCTCCCTCCTGAGAACGAGCTGCAACCAGGTCGGCATAGCTCTAGACCAGCTCGGTGTGCTGAGCTCTAAGATCATCCAGATCAGACAAGGTCCATTGAGTCGCACTCAATGCCGCTTCGACTGACTGCTCTGCTTTGTTAACCCTGGCCATCCAAGTGTCATGATCAAGGATGAGATTGGTACACTGATCATGAGTCTTTTGAAGAGCAGCGTGGTCTCGCTGAAGTTGGGTGTGATCCCTCTGAATTTCAAAAAAGTTACGTCGTGCCAACTTCATTAAAGCAAGGGCCTGGCAAAGGTTCACCTCCGAGAATCCCAGCTGGTTGTCCCCGTCAAAACCCGAGCGCCAGTCATCCAAACCTGGACCCCAGCTGTGAGCAATTCTGTTTGAGAACTCGGAATAGGATTACCCCCCGACCGACCCATCAGCGGTGTTAAGAGCATAACACCCCGAATAGTCGTACCCTTGAGGAACCGGCTGAGGCCGAGGACCACCAAAGACGATTTCCTCCTCATTTTCCATAGTGATTAGATCTTGGTGGGAGCTCCCCTCACCAACTTGGGGAGCCGAGTAGGGCTCTGGAGGAGCACATGGGGCAGACAAACTTGCCTTTTGCTTCCTCCTGCCACCACAAGCTGTCGGCCTCTTTGCAGGCTTCTTGTTCTTCTCCAAAAATATAGCAGCTCGGTCTAGTGCAGAAAGAGACATAGTTCTATCGAAGTAAGGGTAATACACTACAAATGAAAAACACAAAACTTAGTAGAAATACAAATGAGACGAGCTCAATAAAAAGACCAAGCAGATGACCACGGAACCTGGAGTCATTCCGGTCAGCAGTTTGGAAGCGCGGGCAAAAACTACGAAATGACGAGCTCGGCTTCATCGGTGGTGCTGTCATCGATTGACACCGAGTAAGGAAGAGCAAAAACTTCTGAGCTACCAAGCTCGGATGAACCATCAGTGCTGTACCGATCGACATCGAGAAACGACGAGCAGAAATTGTCGAGATGCCTAGCTCGGATACACCATCGGCGCTGCAACGATCGACATCAAGAAGCGACGAGCATTGTAGAGCAGCAACTGCTGAGTTGCTGAGCTCGGCTCGGCCATCGGTGCTGTCTTCGACTGATGCCGAGAAATGACGAGCAATGCCAGGCAGAAACTGCCGAGCTCGGCTCCACCATCGGTGCTACCATCAGTCAAAGCCAAGAGGCGATGAGCAGCCCTGCCGGGCGGAAATAGCCCAATAGAAAACCCAATATTTTGAATAGAAAATACCAACCAAAAAACTCAAATTCCAAGCTCACAAAGAAAAGAAAAACCCATACCTAATTGTTGGCAGGAAAACAAACGAAGTTCAACTTACCAGGAATAGTAGGTCCAAGTTGAAATCGGAGAGGAGAATCCCTGAGACTAGCCATTCGAAGTTTAGCCTTGATCAGCACTCTCTTATAATACCTTGGTTTCGGGTCAGAATCAATAATGTCAAACAAGCGAGTTAAGAATTCCTGGCTGGGAGTTGCTGGCCGGCAGTAAACTGAAAATAAGAGCAAACAATGATGGATTAGATCGAGACGAGGAAAGGAATTTCAGTGTCAAACTAACTAAATTTCTTAAGGGAATTTAGGGGGGGTGATAGAGCGAGCCGTCAAAGTTCTTGGTCTGTCAGTCCCCCCCAACGTAGAGCCAGTATGGCCTCCAAAGTTGAAGGGCATCATGTATCCCCGTCACGAGATGATTGAACTCATCGGACTGAACTGAGGCATAATAGAACCCGTAATCGCTTGCATCGAATGAATTGAAGAGGTAAAGCCATCAAAGCTCCTCGATGGTTGGGGTTAGACAACCGTTCTCATTGAAGAGCACAAACAAGAACAAAATTCGGGCTACGGATAAGGGGTGAAGCTGGAAGATTGGTAAGCCCAAATCATTAAGGATGTCAGTAAGAAGCCGAGGGAGAGGGAACGAAAGCCCGAAACGAAGGTTATCCATGAAAAAGGTGGTGCATGAGACCGGCGGACAATGAATCTGCTCGGGGTGCGTTCTCTGAGCTGATCCGACCAGGACGCAAAGGTCTTGGGAGGTGACTTCTTCTTAGGTTTTGTTCGAGGCCTCTCGACTTGTGGTGATCGACGAGCATTAGCACCTGCAAGCACTAATGCAGAAACTGCATATCCAGAAGGGTAATTCTGCCTCTCCAGAACGCCTTTCTGGGCCTTCTGTAGTGACATAGTTCTAGAAAGTCTACACTTTCCAAAACGCCTTTTTTTACCCTTCTGGATTGCCAGATTTTCTAGAAGGGTAAAAAAAAGGCATTTTAGAAAATAATTCTTCTGTTCTAAAATGGTACCATTCCATAGTGATCCGCCACATTCAAGAACGGTATTTGAAAAAACCGTTCTGGAAAGTACAACTTTCCAAAACGGTATTTTGAGAAAACCGTTTTGGAAAGTACTACTTTCCAGAATGGTATTTGAAAATAATGTTCTGGAAAGCGCGACTTTCCAGAACATTATTTTAAAATACCGTTATGAAAAGTGCGACTTTCCAGAATGATATTTGAAAAAACCCGTTCTAGTAAGTTATACTTTCCAAAATGGTGTTTAATAAAACCGTTATGGAAAATAGTAAAAACAATTTAAAAAAAAATGAAAATTCAATTATGCAAATACAAATTAACCAACAAATACACCAAATTGGCGATAATTTCTCATTCATTATTATCAATCAAATAAATTCACAAACGCAGAGTGTGCATCATATTACTTGCGATCTAGAATCAACAAAGTAACAAATATATATACACTAAAATCGAGTACAATCTTGAGTTATGTACATTCAATACATTTCATCAACATTACACTCCCCTAAGAAAACCTTCATGCTTCTTGGCGAACCACAACTACCTTCAGCACTTGGCGACAAATCAATTACTGCTACAATTAATAATGAAGGGCTTTACATAATCAATGAATTCTGAAGTTCTGATCCCTAATTTAAGATCAATCTCGCCACCACCCAACCAGAGGTTGAGCTTCACAATTGATTCGTCCAAAATCACCTGGAAAAGATTTTCATCCAGTTAATGATATAATGTGGTACGGTAAAAATGTTATTGTGTCGGGATGGATAATGATCGATCATATCAAATCAATAGATATTGATTCTAGGTGTCAAAGGAATGCTCAATTACCATATTAACATGAACTAAAAGGCAAAAGGTTCTTTAACAAAACTTTGTTCCAGTGTAGCAAATCTTAAACTAAGTGAAGCAAATTTAAAATGCTCCAAAAAAATGTTTGAATTTCGCAGAAGAAGATATATTGTTTATACCGGTATATCAGCTTTCATGACAATACATGTTACTTCATTGTGTTCATAACCAGTCAACTTCGCATATGCTTCTTCTGGAGCAAGCCTCACTGCATAATTTGGTCTAGTCAGAAACTCAGAATCATCTACATAAGTTATAGTGACAGAATAATGTTGTCTTTTGGAATATATTCCTATTCTAAGCAAGAATCGAGTTTAGTAGTTTTAACCTCCATAAAGTTGACAGTTATTATACTTACAGTTAAATTTCTTTTTTAATATCTTGCCATTATTGAGAGCATACAAAAAATTCTTGACAGTCTCAACATTGAAGGGAGCAGTGTACTGTCAAATAAAATTAATAGTAGACATGTATAAACAAATTAAAGTTAAAAATTAAATTGAAGTACAAATGTCTTCGAAGGATAGAAGAGTTAAAATAAAATAAAAATTATAACCTGAACAACAACAACATAGTACTTGGAATAGTTTCAATTGCTGCAATCAATTACATCGGGTGGGGCCTGAGTATTGACCTGTGTGAAATTAAAGGATATTCCATTCAGCGAAAACCTACACTAAAGGTTAGATAAACTAGATAAGTAAAATCAAAATACAATTGAGTCCAAGCACTGCTCCCAAATTATATATATATATATATATATATATATATATATATATATATATATATATATATATATATATCAAATTAAGTTTCATAAAATTATATATATCAAATCAGCATTGCAAATCCTCACTTAGCTAGATGCAGTATGCAATTCATGGAAGCACATACATAGATGGGCTCTAATTTCTCAAATTCATATGGGGATACAACTCATTAAGGTCGGCTAATTTTTTTCAGCATGGGGATACAATTCATTAAAGATGAATTGCAAAATGAACAAGATCCTCGGGTTTTGAAGAGTCTGACCACACGCACCCACACCGCAACTAAAGGACACCAGTATTCCTATTTAGAAMAGTCRGGGCATCCAAGTATTTGACACATAAAAAGCTTATATCCATGTCAAGCCAGATGCAAAGAAACACCAAGATGCATTTCAAAGAAAAAAAAAGTTTATATATATATATATATACACACACACCTTATAATTGACATGACTAGGCTTCACACAAGAGACGTCATAAAAATATTCTACAATTGCACTCGAGTAAAACACAGACATTCCCACTTTATTAAAATCTCTTCATTCAGTAAATACATATTCCTGACAATTGAGACAAAGAGCGTTAGTAAGCTGTTTGTATAAGAAAATACACATTGTTTGTACCTATAGAAGGATAACTGGTCGAAAGCCTGAGATCATGAATGGCCATTTCAGAGAGGGTGACCTCTCAACATTCACAAAGTTAAGCAAGAATCGGGTTTAGGTTCCATAAAGCTAATAATGTAAAACACTTTTAATTTAATATCCACACAAGAGCACATATCAGCCATGCATTATTTTGTTAGTTTGTTTTACATTCCAACAATCTTAACATTGAATCTTCACATTCATAAGATAAAAAAGATATAAAACGCAGCTCATTATTCCAGGTAAGCCACCCTTATCTACCTTTCTACTAAACCAGTAATCATATGAACTATTTAATCCAAGGCTGAAGGGCAAATAGTGATTTGTAAACAATAGGTAATTCTACACGAGTTACACACACACACATCCTTCGAGTTTTCTTCTTGATTGTATCCAAGTTCATCTCTTAACAGCAGTTACTATATGGTAACATATTTGGAATGAAAAAAATGGGCCGACCTTAATGAATTGTGTCCCCATGTGGCACTGGTATCCCCATGTGGCACTGGTATCACAGATAACTAGAAAATAAATTCCAGCATATCTTCATAATTAATTGATGTAGTCGGCTACAAAATATCGCCTTCGCACGGAGCACTGGTGACCCTCGTCAAATCGTACTTGCAAACAAACACACACACACCCAATTACAAAAAGTAATAGAAATACAGAGTAAATACTAATCGAGACGACACCGCAAGATGGCAGCTTGTTGTCGATTTGGACTGCAATCGACATCGACAAACTCCGGCGAACTACACTGTACCCAATATTTTATCTGTTCACAAAATACAGCCCGGACCTCGTTCCTTGGACCAAATTTGTTGTGAGTCTGTCCTCAGTCCGCTCAGTCCCAGTTTTAGTCTTCCATTTCAAAAAAAAAAGTTATGAAAATCCTAATTCTAAACTTCATCTATACAGATACTCGACCGATTTCACCTTGTTCAAGCGAAAGGGGATCGGCGGAAGAAATTTCTGAATTGGCCACAATTTGGCCGGAGGGACGCCGGCCGGCATTTTGCCATTTTTATTCAAATGGGATCAGCGAGAAAGAGGAAAAGCCCACGTACTATAAGCGATTGCCTTGCCTGAACATGTGCAGAAAAGAACAATAAGCTCATCGCAAGGAAAACAGATTACTTGCCATCGATCATCAAAATGATAAAACCAATAAAATCAATGAAAAGCATTTAATAATGCAAACTAAGTTCCCTAACCAACACAAGCAATAACTTTCTTATGTACAAACCAGATCATCATAGCACACGTTTGGGAGCACTAGTGTCGTTCTCAAATAACTCTGGATCTCATTATATAATCAAAAAACAAAGCATATGCTTTTATCTTGTGAAGTTAGAGCCATTAATAATGTGTATCTATATAAAAGCTACATTTCTTCATGCAATGCATTTAAAAAGATTCAAAATAAAACCAAATATCTGCTCAAAGGTCTACCTCAAATGCACCACTAAAACTCCACTTCAGTTGATTTGTCTTCAGACGAGGAATGACAACAGGTAAAACATGCATTGTTGGCCTATATTTCGCTATCAATCTACACCGAGCAGGATATTAGCAAAATAGTATACAACAGTCAATTAGCAAAATAGTATATTAGCTCATGCTCAAAACAGTATATTAGCAAAATGTCTTAAACTAGCAACTGAGACAAACTCAAAAAAATAGTAAGATACCTTGTTGCTCTTCCAAACGATGTAACTGGCCGTGGATCAAAAGGAGTGTGATACCATGAGGGCAAAGTTTCTGGGACTTGGCCGTGGCTGGATATATTACATTCCTACACTTTGGAGAGCACACTTATTTATCAACGAAGATCATGGCTATAAATTTGTAATTTACAGCCTATAAACCTTGTGCAGAAAGATACCTTGAGATTTCTGTACATCGGTTTTGCATAAAGATGATCAACTCCAAGTATATAACGGTCTATCATCCCAGCAGAATTACAAGCGAGACCCGTATCACCTTTTACACAACAATTCACCTGTGGTTTAGCAAATTTAATTTTGCAATTTTGACAACAAATTAGATAAACATTAAAACCAATCCCGAATACATATATAGTACTTGATTCATGAAAAATCTCCAAGTGGAAAAATAATTTCAACACATAATTTTGATTACAATTTCTTCAAGTTTTTGATAAAATAATCCAATTGCAATTCCATAAAAAATATTATAAAATACTTACCTGAACAACAAAAACCACATACCAAAACAATCAGTGGGAAAGTAAATAAATATATAATATATTGTCTTTTACCATATAACATTGCTGTTATTTGCAGTCATGAGGGAGGAATCGGACCGCACCACATATTGACAGTCTGGAACATARAAGCCGCATAAGAACCCCAAATATATGACAAACATCGATAATACAACACACCTACAAAAAGGGAAAATTGAATCATTTTCAGGAAATATAAAGAGATACATAATCAGTAAACTGGTTAATATAATTGAAATATCTTGGCATCCAATAGAGATTGCATAGCATGGTCCAATACGCAGGAAAGATAAGTTATAGGAGATTGAAAAATTATTTATCCTAATTTCCTATTTGTTGGGCATATATAAGCAGTTTCTTGCTGGTGCAGATATAATATAATGCCTAAGTTCAATCAAGAGATAAAATATCCACACACGCACAAGAAAATAACATTTTTATTCCTCTTGATTCTTGTTTGCTTCGATAATTAAATATGACACTAGTATTACTTACCATTGCCAAGCATAATTTCTGGAGAAACGATTTCCTCTCCACCTTTGACATGGAAGCCATATTTCACACAACGCCGCAACAATATATCCAATTGCCATCCTCTATATTAAAAAAAATAACAATGGTTAAAATACAAGGAACCATGAAAGCTCAAAAACCACCCTCAATAAATAGGTGCAGCTTGTAAAACAATAACATTGACAGGAGGTATCTGTAATCGTACCCAATTGGCTAGCGCCTCGTATCCATTTCCACGTGACACGTCATATGCTTGTTTGCCAGTTATGATTTCTAGTAGGAGTACACCAAAACTATAAATGTTGAACATGAAAGCAGTGTGATCACTTTCTGGTGCAGTACAAGTGGTGTGTCCGAAACCTGAGATCTGAAGMTGTCCCTCATCGTCTATTAGAACATTCGAAGAAACTATATTCCCGTGGATAACTCAAGAGTTAGCTTCCTGGTGAAGGTAGATCAATCCTTTTGCAACACCAACATCTATTTTCATCCTCATGTTCCAATCCAACGCATGCGGTCCAGTTGTACGWGCTGCATATCACGCATTTAATTAATTAAAATACATTTTATAATAACATAATAATCTGAAGATGAAAACTTCCTCTGATCCTAACCTTAAAGCATAATGAATATTCAAAGAATGAAACAAAACAAATTAACTTATTATGGCCAATAAGGCAAAACAAATTAAACTCTCTATCAATCACCCCGGTTACATCTAACTTACATTATAAACAATCACCATTTTCCCTAAATCAAGATGCAAACTCAAGCCCAAAAAACACAAAGAAATATATAAATAATTAAGAATTGTTAATAAATAAGCATATTCTCATCATCAGAGGCGGACACTGAGATTAAAAATTAAGGGGCATAATTGTTCTTATAACACAGAAATTAAAAATAGACATATTCCCCTACAAAGACACAAACAAAATGAAAAAAAATATCAAAACATAAACAACCTGGGCATTCTAGATTCAGAAGGGGAAACCTTCTCCGCACCCTGAGTAGCACAAAAACAGAACGATAGGGAAAGCGGCGGCAGATCGGAGAGGTTTCTGAGATTATTATTGGCGGGCCAGTCTTTGTTGGGGATCGGGGCGATTGGTTTGATCTTGGAGTCTGGAGACGGCGGAGCATCGGCGAGATGGAATTCGGTGACGTAGTTTCGACTTAATGAGTCGGTTCTAGCATCATCACAGGTTTTTCTGGTGAGACTCGATTGGGGTTTTAAAGCTGAATAAAGAAAACTAAATTACCTAAACCTAACCCTAAACCAATTAAGGTTCTAATCGAGGATGGGAGAAAGAAGGAAAAGTTTCTCCGGGGTGGCTTGTTGAATTAATTTCACCTTTTTGTATTTCTGGCTATTCCAATTATAACTTCTATGGGCGGCATAGCTGAGAGAGTCGAGACGGGCAAAGGAAGAGCTCCAGCCAGGGGCGGCACTGGGAGAGGCCGTGGTGGACGGTAGAGGTGAGGTGGGAGAGGAAGTTGCAGAGCTGGGATTTCTATTAGATATCTCGTCATGGCCGATAGGAGAGAGATATTATTGGAGCAGGCGGGTTTTGGTAAAGAGAAAGTGTGAAAAATAATTTATTTACCCGCGCTGTAAATAATTTCCAGATCGGTATTATTAAAAATACTGTTCTGGATTTTTTTTTTGAGAAAGACTTTCAAGAACGGTTCTTTAATAGCCATCTGGATTGACAAACATTCCAGAACGGTAATTATAATACCGTTCTGGATTGTAATTTGGTTTTTTTAGACAAACTTTCTAGAACGATTATTGAAACACCGTTCTGGAATGTTCGTCAATTCAGAACAGTAATTACAATACCATTCTGAAAAGTATAATTTACAGAACGGTATTTTAATACCGTTCTGAATTGACGCTCATTCCAGAACGGTATTATAAAACTGTTCTAGAAAGTCGTCATTCCAGAACAGTATTTCAAAATACCGTTCTAAAAAGTGTTGTCCAGAACAGTTTTAAAAATACCCTTCTGTATTGACTTTTTTATCTATTCTAGAATGCAGTTTCTGCACTAGTGAAGGTCCTGGTCGTAGGGGTCATCCAGAAACTCGATGTGATCTGAATCAACCCCAAATCCATCGCTCGCAGCTCCGGTTCAGTTCGGTCTCAAGCTCCTCGCATATGCTGACCCGTTAATCCCTTCATCTTCAGGATGATCAACTAAGCCATAGTGGTGTTCTTGGTAAAGTCCGCTCTGAGGACCGAATCATAGCCCTGCCCGAATTGCCCCCTAGGCCCGAATGACTACCTCTGGCCAAACTAAGGATACTCACCGAACTGGTTGTCCTCTCCCGAAAACTGCTCAAAGGCAAAAGGCCGCCCTTGACCAAAGATTTCCCCCTCTCCAAAGCTCCCGTACTGGTTAAACCCGAATGCACCATCCTGGGTCATTCAGGGACCTGGCTAACCGCCACCCTGGCCAGCCCTCTCAAAGGCCCAAAATCCACCCGGTAAATCCCCCGAATAACCAACCATGAAAAAGAATCGAAAAGGAAAGAACAATGAAATTACCTTTACAAAGAGGACCGAAAGGCGAGGATCAAATAAAGAAGGGCCGAAAATGAAATTGGCCGAACAAGAGGACTGGAATTACAAAGTATGTAGGCTTTGGCTTGAGATTAAAGGCTTAAGAAATGAATGAAGCTGCAATGAGAAGAAGTGAGAAGGAAATGAAGGTTTGGAAAGGCTATTTGTAAAAGTGGGGGAATCACATATCATAAGAGTCCAAAGAAGTGGAGGAGTCACATATCACAAGAGTCTGAAAACATTAGGAGATAAAAGGGGGCTGCAAAATGAGGCCGATGGGATAAAACATCGCACACTCTAACGGCTCAGCTCCTCCAGATGACCAGGTCTCATTGAGCCCGAACCCGCCTACGCGTAGACGACTCTGCACTCAGGGTCTTTTGATGGTTGATATCGCCCCAAAGACCCCGGGGAGGAACCGAGCCGAATTACATAGGGAAACCCGCAAAAACCCGCTCGGTGAGCAGAATTACCGTCGATCGAAGCTGAACGGTGACACCGAGCAGAAACTGCCGAGGGCGCCAAGTGGCACAGGCCACCGGTCGAGTGCTCTTGCCGAGTGCACCGAGCAGGAGTCACCAAGTAGAAACCACTGAGGGCTCCAAGCGGCCCAAGTCACCTACCGAGTGTGCCGAGCAGGAGTCACTGAGTGGCCCAGGCCACCTACCGAAGGCTCCTACCAAGTGCGCCGAGCAGAAATGTCGAGGGCGCCGAGTGGCCTAGGCCACCTGCAGAACGCTCCAACCGAGTGCACCGAGCAAGAGGTACCGAGCAGAAACTACCGAGGGCACCGAGCGGCCCAGGCCACCTGCTGAGCAAGGCAGCGCTTTCGGCCAGGCCTCATTGGCTGAAACCGAGCAGAACCCTACCGAGATGGGCAGCACTGTCGGCCAGACCCCAATGAGCAACGCCGAGCAGGACCTTGCCGAGCCGGGCAGCGCTGCTGGCCAGGCTTCGTCGACTGACTCTGGGCGCCAACGTCGAGCAGGAAGCACCGAACAGGAAGCACCGAGAACAAGTCGTTGAGCAGAAACCACCGAGAAGGAGCCGCTGAGCAGAAACCGCCGAGGGTGCCGAGCGGCCTAAACCACATGTCGAACGCTCCTGCCGAGTGCGCCAAGTAGGAAGCGCCAAGCAACCCAGGCCATCTGACGAGCATTCTTGCCGAGTGTGCCGAGCAGGAGGTACCGAGCAGAAACTGTCGAGGGCGCTACGTGTCCCAGGACACCTGCCGAGCAGAGCAACACTATCGGCCAATTCCCTTCGACCAACGTCGGGCGCCGACACCGAGCAGGACCCTGCCGAGCTGGGTAGTGCTGTTGGCCAGGCTTCGTCGATCGATGCCGGGCGTTGACCCGAGAAAGACCCTGTCGAGCTGGGTAGCACTGTCGGCCAGGCTTCATCAATCGACGTTGGGCATCGATGCTGAGCAGGAAGCGTCGAGTAGGACCTACCAAGCAGGGTTGCATCGTCGGCCAGGCCCCATCGGCCGACGCCGAGCAAAAAGTGTCGAGCAGTACCCATCGAGCTGGGCAGCGCTGTCGGCCAGGCCCCGTCGGTCGATGTTGAGCAGGAAGTGCCGAGCAGGATGCACTCTCCTGACGTGTACGCAGCATGTTGAGTTCACTTCCAGTCATTTGTCGAGATGGAAATGCCGAGCTTAAGTTCTAGACCAACGTCTCCAGATCCATTTGGTGAGTAAAATACTTGATGTCGGAACTAAGTCGGCGGGAAATTGCTGTGGTCGGTATTGAGGCGGTGGAGACGCGAGCAGAAGATTTGAAGACCCAATAGGAAAGAGACAGGTGTCCAATTAGGGTTTCAATGGAAAATTATAAGTAGCCTCTTCAAGAGAGAGAGAAGGGATCCCATTTTTAGAGAGATAAACACATAGAGAGTTTTAAAGAGAGACAACTTGTATTCAGAAATCAAGCACTTGTAAAAGGATCCGGCCAAGGCCGATGCGATCTGATTTTTAGAAATAAAAGTTAAGCACTCTTTCCTACTCATTTTCTGCTGATTTATTGTTGTTCTCCTTATTTTTTTGGTATTATTATTGCTTAGGCTATTCTTAGTCTAAACAGTATGAAAGTTCTTGGTGTTTCAAATAATGAAAAAGAAGATAGTGAGGCTCATTGTATTACAAAGTCAACAACTGCAAAGAGGGATTGCGAGTTGTAAAAAAACAATCGAATATATTGGTACCCTCGAAGAGATGTCTACTTGTTTAGCCCTATAAAGGAAAAGAAAGTGTCAAAGACAACTGATATCTATTGTTCTACTAAGAATCTTTTAGTGAAGAAAGAGTCTGATATCTATTGTTCTACTAAGCTTTTTCAAACTATTGTTCAAAGGAATGAATAACTCATGAGTTTTCCTCACCCATTACCCCTAACAGAATGGTATAGTTGAAAGAAAGAATTAGATCTCTTGCTGAGATGACTAGAACCATGCTTATCTCAAATGGAATTGCAAAATGATTTTGGGCAAAAGCTATGAATATTGCTTGCTACACAATCAATAGGGTGTATTTGAGACCCGGGTCACATGTTACACCCTACGAATTGTTGTTGGGCAAAAAGCTTAATTTGAGTTATTTCCATGTCTTTGGGTGTGTTTGTTATGTACTGAATGATAGGATGCTTCTTTCTAAACTGAACTCTAAAAGTGATAAATGTGTTTTCATGGGATATTCCCAGAACAGTCATTCTTATAGGTTGTTTAACCTTAGAACACGTTGCATAACGGAGTCTGTCAATGTGAAGTTTGATGACTTGATTAGCGGTGTTAAACCTGCTGAGGATAATGATCTGGTGTATGCTCAGACTCCTCAATATGTTGTGGATGAGTTATATGATACTGCAGGTACACAAAGTGATACTAAAGGTGATGATGGGTCTGGTGACATGTCAGCGAACCTAACACCACGTCCTGAAGAAGCAGATAATGTTGGGACTGAGGACCCATCACCAGTCCTAACACCAACTCCTGAAGTTCCTGAATCAGATTCAGACTCAGATGAGGACAACCCGAATAATCAAATTGACCTGTACCAGATGGATATTCAGTCAAGAATTCAGAGGAATCATCCAACGGGTCAAATTATTAGAGATATTGATGAGAGGATCACAAGGAAGAGACAGATAAGTTTCAAAGAAATTATAAGATATGTCTATCTTTCGACTAACTGCTCTCAAATTCGGGAGAACTTGTTTCTTGCCAATACAGAGTCTAAGCGTGTGGAATAAGCTCTGAAGAATGAGTTCTGGATCAAAGCCATGCAGGAGGAGTAGGATCAGTTTGCTAAAAACGATGTTTGGGACTTGGTTCCACGCCCTGCAAACACACATGTCACTAGAACTAAGTGGATCTTCAAGAATAAAACCGATGAAGCATAAAACATTGTGAGAAATAAGGCAAGGCTGGTTGCATAAGGATATACTCAGATTGAGGGAATTGATTTTGATGAGACATTTGCACCGGTTGCACGAATAGAATCGGTAAGACTCCTTGTTGCTATTGCTTGTTATTTGAAAATATCACTGCATCAAATGGACATTAAGAATGCTTTCTTGAATGGTGTTTTGAGTGAATAAGTATATATTGAGCAACCCAAAGGGTTTGTTCATCCTCACAAACCTAATTTTGTTTTAAAATTAAAAAAGGCATTGTATGGTTTAAAACAAGCTCCAAGAGCTTTGTATGAGAGGTTGATTCAACATTTATTGTTTTTAAAATTTGGACGAGGTGAAGTTTATAAAACCTTGTTCCTTCTCAAGTCCAACAAGCACATTCTTATAGTTCAGATTTATGTAGATGATATTGTGTTTGGATCCACTATTGAACAAATGGTGAAGGATTTCATAGCTCAGATGTCAGACACATTCGAAATGAGCATGGAAGGTAACCTTTCATATTTTCTTGGGTTACAAATTAAGCAACTTGACGATGGTATTTTTCGTTCCCAAACCAAATATGCTAAAAATCTGGTTCGGAAATTTGGATTAGAAAATGAAAAGCATAAGAAAACACCTTTAGGGAAAACCAGCAAACTGTCACGAGATGATGTTGGGATCAGCGTTGATAACACCGTTTATAGGAGCATGATAGGAAGTCTCCTGTATCTAACTGCAAGTAGGCCTGACATAATGTACAGTGTATGTTTGTGTGCTAGGTGTCAATCGAACCCTAAAGAGTCACATTTAAAAGCTGTAAAAAGAATAATTAAATATGTGGCTGGAACAAGTGGTTTAAGTTTGTGGTATACTAGAGATACATGTACTGAACTTGTTGGTTACACTGATTCAGACTGAGCAGGTGACATGGTGGATAGGAAGAGTACCACTGGAGGTTGTTTCTTCTTAGTAAGTAACTTGGTCTCGTGGTACAGTAACAAACAAAACTGTATATCCCTCTATACAGCAGAAGCTGAATATCGCAGCTGGAAGTGCATGTACGCAACTTTTGTGGATGAACCAGATGATTGAAGACTACGGTCTCCATAGTAGTATTCTGACCGTACTTTGTGACAAACACGAGTGCCATAGATATCTCAAAAAATCCCGTTCAGCACTCACGTATAAAACACATTGACATCAGGTATCATTTTATCTGAGACTTGGTTGAGAGGAAAATAGTGAGTCTTGAGCATGTAGGGACAGACGATCAACTAACTGACATCTTCACAAAGGCATTAGATTTCGAGACCTTCTCTCGCTTGAGAAGAGATCTCAGTATGTGCATTATCTAGTCCATGTTGGGTTTGATGTTGTGACACCCAATTCTATCATCAGTCACAACATCTGTATATTTTGCATGTATTTTTTTTTCTCTTTCATACATAATAAATGCATTGAATCTAATTGATAGTGCAAAAAGATCTTGTGTTGTAATAAAAGTGATGACAAAAAGATCAACCTCTTGAATTAGGTGATTGTGAATCTTTCCCACAGCAACTGGTTTTCTCCTAAGTCCAAAAACAAGGGGTGCTAAAGGCATTTGCTAAGATAATTTCTCTTCAAATCTTTAAAAGATGAAGAAAATCTGGATTAAAAAGATCCAATCTTTACATTTCACCTCCTTGAGCGATTTTGACGTAGTCATTAACTTGCGTTAAGGGATTTATTTTCATTGACTTCACTTGGAGTGATGTTGGTTATAATGTCACCAGTCATGAAAAGCAACACTGATCAAGCCACTGAAATCATTAAGTGTTTTTAATATTTCTTAGGTCATATATTTTAGGAATCTACTAGGACATTCATACTTTGTGAAGATACCAAATTGTTGTGTGTTCTGTTACTTATTCTTGCTTCTCTCTTTGTTTTTTCTCAATCTTTTTAAGGGTTATGTTAATTGGTTATTTAAGTGGAGTTAAAATCGGAGAGATGGAAAGGTAATACGAGTTGACGTGGCAGGAGATTGTTCACCCTGTACATATTTTTTACGACTATGGTGATGGTTCTAAATTCCAACTCTAATTCAGTTTTATGCTTTTGTAGGGACGCGTGATTTGGTAAATCTTTAGGGACGTGTGATTATTTTTAGTTGATTGAGTGGAGATATTAGTTCCTAAATTAAGGGGGAGTGGGGTGTTTGGATGGAAAGAAAAATCATTTTGCTTTAATTCAAGATTTTTGGTAATTTAGGGTTTTTACTCTCTTTCTCTCTCCTTTTACAATGGTCACTTTTTGTTGTTTAAGAGTCTGAGATTGTTACAGTTTTCTTATCCCACTTTGCTGAAATTCTTTTTGCGATTAAAACTCTCTGACTCTCTAACTCTTCTCCATCTATTTCTCTCTCAAACTGCATATTTTTATTTATTTTGCTGCTCTCTGTGTGAATTTTACAGGATGTCTTCACCAAGCAAAACTCCAGTACTACCTGCCAGCGTGCGGAGCCAGTCTAGTATCCAGGAACCGGTGAATCTTCCGAGATTCGGTGGCTTGGATATTCACGAGTAACTCAGTGGCACTATCCCCCAGAACCCATCACCGGTTGCAACACCTCCAGTTGGTTCACTGCCGCTCCACCCTCAGGATGTTGTTCCGATTCCGATGCCCATCGACACAAATCCTGAGGCGCAGGTTCTTCCCGGTCAGGCTGGGAATGAAATTGACATTGATAACCCATCAAATCTGCCACTTATTGCTGAAATATTTGGGCGGGTAGGTGATCCAACCTTGAGACGGTCCCGGCAGCTGAGGAACATCCCACCTGGCCTGGTGCCACCGGTAGTTCCAAAAAGTCAGGCCGGACCACAACGAGTTTTTCCGCTCGAGCACATGAACCTGGCCGAGGATGTCACTGTCATGACAGACCCGGATGACGATGAGTTTGTGCCCTCCGCCCCTGCTGCTGCACCCGTGACCACCTCAGCTCCGCGTGTATTGCCGACAAGGTCTCGCCGCCGGAAGGAAACTGTGAAGCTTACCGACAAGAAAAATCCACCTGCAAATATTAAAGTGTCACCTGGATCGACTGAGACTGAATACTCCTCTCCTCCGTATGAGGTTGTGGACTTTTTTACTGGAGAGGTCTCCAATTCCTCCAAGCCTGTTGATGATACTCCTGCTGCCGTTACTGTTCCTGCGGTTCATCCTGAACCTGAACCCGATTTTGGGTTTGAGTATTCCCCTGATCCATCTAACGAGATCCTTATTCGGGACCTCGCGCCTGCCAAGAGAAGGACAAAGAAGAAATCCAAGACCCCTTTGTCTGCTGTTACTCCACAAAGTGATGTTGGGACCGGTGACATGTCACCAAAGACAACATCACCTGTTGCTGCTTCTACCCAAGCACTCCTCCAGTTCTGAATCGATTGCTGCATCTCATCCAACTGGTTCAGCAGATGTCTCCGATGACTCTCCTGCCTCTACGAAAGTCAAAATCGAGGACATGATTCCTTTCTCATTGGCATTTTTAACATCCGAAGTAGAGGAACTATTTTCTACCTACCTTGATCGGGGTATGATTGATGAGAGACGGGTGCTTGTAGAGCTTTTCAAGATCCAGAATTTGATTGAGTTCTTCGAACAATTGGGCATTTATTCCACGGTATGTACCGCAATGCCTTTTGTTCGTACTATGGTTCTGGAGTTTTATGCGAATCTACCTTCCTCTGTTGCAAATCCCACCTCTGTAAATTTCAGAAAACTGTACGTTCATGGGACACTCTACTCCTTTACCCCAGATTTGATAAATGATTTTCTTGGAACTGAGGCCTATCAAGGTGATTCCACTTTTGACGACATGGATGAAGTCATCCAATTCCTATCTGGTGGGCTGTTCACCAAGTGGCGCGAGTAATTGCCCAGCACCAAGTTAACCTTGATTTACTCGGTGCTACATAAAATTACAATTTTTAACTGGTTTCCTTCCAAGAATGCGACAGTACTGACTCACCCTCAATCACAGTTCCTATTCAAACTTGGTCGTGGAATCAAGTTCAACTGTGGTCAGCAGGTTTTTGATGCGGTCACCAGGTTTTCTACATCCAAAACCGCCTCCTCTCTTTATTTTCCGTCTCTTATTTATAGCGTGCTGGAACATCAAGGTTTTATGCCATCTGGGGATGATGTGCTGACTGGGGAGGCTAAGTGGTTCATGTTGCGTAGCCAACACCTATCGGGTGCCTGTGTTGTCGATCTGCCCTGGCAAGCGCCTGTTCGGCTTGGTCGTGGTGACGGTTCTGCGGCTCGCAACACCGCTTCCAACATGGTCAAGCTCCCGCCTCAGGCTGTGCGCGCTCAACTTGCCTTACTTGATAACCAAATTGCCCATCTCTAGGCGGTGCGAGGTTCTGGTATGAAGCCCTTTTGCTTTCCGAACAAGGGGAGAAACTGCGCAAACTGAAGAGGTTGAGGATGCGGATGCGGTTGCTAAGGATACTAATGGACAAGCTGTCGAAGTGTTGGTCAGCTTAAGCAGGAGGAGGAAGAAGGTCTTATCGAGGAACAAGAAGTTGAAGAAGATGAAGAAATTGCTGCGGAAGAAGAAGGCTGATGAAGGGACATCATCGTCTGCTCGATGATCTAAGGGAGCTCGTGGTCTTTGAGTGATCATACTTCTCTTAGTTTATTTTAACTTTTTTATTTCTTTTGTTTGGGGATGTTAAACAATGTTTATTTAGGGGGAGTCGTTGAACTCAGGAGGAGTTTGTTTTAATGTCTCTTGTTTATGTAATTTGTGTGTGTATCCAGAAAGGCAAAAGGGGGAGATTGTTGAGGATATTATTCTCGACAATATTCTATTTTGTATGTTTGCCTTTCTTGAACTTTGTTTTATTTAGGAGTCTAGATTTATTTCTTAAAGATGGGTTAGGACTTTATTTAGTTTCCTTATTTCTAGCTTAACTTGTTTATCAAGACTAGGAGTCTTGATTATTTAAAAGGGGGAACAACGCAAATGACAAAAACACAGAAATTAGTTTTGAAGGCAAGAACACTAGGTGTACTCAGGAAAGCAAAACACAAGTCCTACTTGGAGCTACAAGTCAGAATCAAGAGATCTTTAACGTTGCGTAACCAATGGAGGAGATAGGATCATTCATAGCAACAAGTATTTGTGTATCAAGTTTAAATACACTTGTTTTTCATATATTACTTAAAGATTTTGTAATTGTTCTTAAACAATTAAGTAATATAGTTTTCGGGTTTGAATACCAATGTCCGTAAGTACTTTTACTTACGGACTAAAAGTTTAATAAGTGTGTTCATTTATCTTTATTCCGCTGCCATTTAATATTTCTCTATTTAGTGTTATCACTGGTGTTACTTAACATCGATCATAACATCGGTTGTGTTATAAGTTAACTGTTTCAAACTACTTGATGTTAACACTAGTGTTGTTTATTACGAGTCTTAACATCACATTTTAAAATCACAGATTTACAAAACTATACATTTTAAAGGTTTTGAGACATATTAAACATTAATTAAGAAAGTTTAGGTAGCTTACGGAGGTAAGTCCGAGAAGAAAATAGGAAAAGGTTAGCCGCAAATTCTGTTATCTTTTTTTTCTTTTCTTACACAATGTTGTTAACATCTTCCATTGTGTTTCTAACTTTAGTTGATTGGTGTGAAATTGTATGTTAAACTACCATCCGACCTATATTTCACATTTCAAAATTGTTGTCTCGAAAGATGGGGAACTACCATTATATTAATGCATCTCGGCCGATGGATATAAATAGTTTCTGAGGGGGGGGGGGGGGGGGGGGGGGGGCGGGGCGGCAGAATAAGATAAAAAATATAGGAGGAGGAAAATGAAAAAAGTTATGGACACTTAATAAATATAAATCCATCAAAACTATAAGTGGACTTTCTATCTTTGGCGGCGAGGTTCTCAAAGATGTTGAAAATCAAGTTGAAAATTTAGAAAGCCCAACAGATATTATAAGATACTCATAAATGTAGGCTAAGTTGTAGGCTGATTAATTTGAACTTAAAAAGTTGTACAAGAGCTACCCCGCGTAGGTTGAGATTAATGTGTTCTACGAGGAGGAAACATATGTTCTTCTTTCAATGGCGGTGACAGGATTATGGGCCAGAGGTTGTGCCGACTTATTTTCTTCAATGGTTCGAAGAGTCTCTTCCCGATTTCGAAAGGTTTTTGTCTCCTGCCTTTGTCGCCAAAGTCGCAATTCTTCATCGGGATCTTATTGAGTTAGGACTTGTTGTTGTTGTTGTTGTTGTTGTTGTGGATCTTGGTATTGTTGTAGGCCTGAGTTATTTTTCCCTTGTTGAAAGTGCTATTGATAATTCCCTTGGCCTTTGTTCGGGTATGACTTATAGTTACCTGAGCCTTCTTAATTTTGGTTTGGGGAAGGTGGTGCCAAGTATTGAGGGTCCATTTGTTTAGGCACCGGTACATAATTTAGACTTCATAGGTCGTATCTGAGGTTCGAATGGTCTCGAACGCCTCGATTGTATGAGTTAGAGTAAGAGTTGTAGGTTTTGGTGAACTTTTGACCCAATTTGTTATTGGGTAGGAAGTCTTGCACGACGTTCACCTCTTCATTCTCATCTTCATCAAGTGCCACCTTGCATGTATCGGCTCCATGTCCAAATGCCTCGCAAATCCCACACCTCTCGTGTGAAGGTTTCAACGGCTCCTCCCCTTGCTTCATCATACTTGTCAATAATGAAACTTGTTTTGTGAACTCATCAATTTTGTTGTTTCCCTCTTGAGACATCGATACTTCGTTCACTTTGATTTCTCTTGGCCTGGAACTTGTTTGCCTTGATTTTTCACCCATGAGCTCGAATAAGTCCCATGCCTCTACCGTAGTTAAGTCTCCAAAATCTCTGGCTTTTGTCTCCACGTGCAGCTTATAGGTTGACGAAAACCCTTCATGGAAATAATTATTCACCATTTTTGTACTGTTATTGTTATGTGGGCACGCTTGTTGGAGCCATTTGTATCTTTCTCATGCTTCGTGAAATGATTCTCCTTCCATTTGTTCGAAATTGGTAATCGCTCTCCTCAGCTTGGTTGTCGTTTGGGCTGAATAAAATCTGCTCACGAATTTTTTGGACACCATACCCCAATTAGCTAGGGAGTTCGGTTGTAATGATAGACGCCACTTGTTGGCCTTTTCCTTCAAACTGCTTGGAAAACACCTCATTCTAAGCTGATTCTAATTTACTCCAAACGCCGGAATTCTGGACACCGCTTCGTAAATGAAACTTAGAGGGTCTTCGTTGGCATGCCGTAGAAAGGTGGCAACTGATTGACAATGTTAGATTTCAAATCGTAGTCTCTAACCACGGGATTTAAGATTATTGCTGAGCTGTACGGACCAATGGTTAGGTATACGAGATCTCCTTATCGGCGTTCGTTTGGATATCGAAGGTCTCATCCTCCTCCAAAATTTGCTTATACACCAAAATTCTTTGTCCACCATACCCCTCATGATGCCCATAATACTGCTCTTTCTTGAAATGCCAGTAATCCTCATTATCGTAAATATTGTTTCGGACATTTTCTCGCTGCCAAACACCGTACGGTTGCTCCTCTCCTCTATCTCGGTACTGATTTGCACATTTTTTACGTGTTTTTGTTACCTTTTTGTGTCATGTTTGCATGTGTTTTGTTTGCATTTATGGGTGCGAGGAGTCGATTTGGCCTATTTTGTTAGTTTTAGGTATTTGTAGCACTTGCTCGGTTTTTTACCACCTACCGAGGCCGCAAGGCCACGGAATTCACCGTTCATATTGGAGGAAGCGAGCGCCGGATCACCCAAGTGGTACTCCAAGAGGTGATCGGGCTTAATTGTCAAGAGGTGTGGGACGAGCGGCCACGCGAATATGTCCAGATGCAATTTTGGGCGAGTATCACGAGCGGATGTGGTACTTCTCGGTTTCAGGCCTCGGCAATCTCCGACATAGCGTTATTGGGGGCGTATAAGTTCTTTTCCCACGTCTTGATGGGCAAGCACGAGAGCACTAACCTCACCCAATATGAGGTATACGTGCTTTGGTGTTTGCACCGCAGGCATCAAGTCCCCTTTTATCCCTTTCTCCATGCAGGAATTCGTGGGATTCGGAAAATGAGGAGCGGGAGTGTCGCTCGGGTCAGAATGGGTCCCATGATTACTTCTCTAGCCCGTCACTTTGGGTTCGATATCGAGGCGGCCAATTTGGAGAGGATCAAGCCGTTAGATATGGTTTGGAAGATGCCAAAGATCTCGACGAACCCCCGACGCCCCCGCCAACATAGCCATGAACAAGAAGAAGAAGATGAATACGAAAGGCGGCACAATGAAGGCGTCGAGGCCGATGAAGCCCCGAACACCGGTTCGGGGGTGCATTTCGGGGCAAGCACAAGCCACGCGGAAATCCCGCATCGAGAAGAAGGCCTGAGCACCGGCTTGAGTCAAGACATGAGTTGGAGCGAGTGAGGACAAAGCGTGCTAGAAAAGACTCGTGTCGGTACAGTGGGGCTAATCATCAGGTCTGGAGGGCGATCCTGGGGCGTCACATACGGTGAGAGGGAGCTATTGATTATGAACAAAAAGCAGGATGAGCAAATTGCCGAGCTCAAGATATCGCTTCTGGAGAAAAATAGAGAGGTAAAATTTTTATTACTTTAGGGTTTTAATCACTCTGGTTGCATTTGGGGATTAATTAGAAAAATAATTGAAATAAGATCTCAAGAATTTAAAATCTAAGTATGTCATAAATAATAATCGAATCAAGCTCAATGGGTTTGGTGTATGTGTGTGTGTTGGTTATTTTTTGTTGTTGATTAGGAAAACCCGAAGAAATTGATTGCCATGGTTATTTGTAACAATCTTTACAGGAAATGTGAACTGAATGAAGATGATCACTTTTATTCAAATAATTCGAAATGTCTTGGTTGATGGGAGGAACAACAAAATTGAGGTTCTTGATTTCCTAATTACTGTAAGCTCTATATTATCTAATGATTATAATTTGATATTTATTTATTTATAAGATTTTATTAGGGCTAATTCAGATAATTCGAAATGTCTTGGTTGATGGGAGGAACAACAAAATTGAGGTTCTTGATTTCCTAATTACTGTGAGCTTTATATTATCTAATGGTTATAACTTGATATTTATTTATTTACCTTTCTTCATTGTTTGTTCTATTTTTGGCAGGTTGCTTGGTATTTTCTGTGTAATTAACTTAATAAATTACATAGATCGCGAAGCAATAGCAAGTAACGACGTAAATGGGAGCCGCAAAGCTTGCTTCGAAAGTGGTGTATGCACATATGGTAGTGGAATTCAGTAAGTTCAATTAGTATATTTTATACTTCGATTAATTTGAAACTCTATTTTTTTCTCCTTTATTAATATCTTTTAACTACTTCACATTATTTAGCCTCAACATTATGTGTGTGGGGGTGTGTTACACTTTGACCAGTTTTGCAAGAACCTCAATTGTTAAGATATGACCAGGGTGAAATAGTTAGTAATAACAGATATGAAGTAATGTGCATTCCTTGTTTGGTCAAGAAACGAAGAGACATCTATATTTTCTATTTTCTAATTTCTAATTTACGCAGGGGTGATTTTGACCTGAGTAACTTTGAGGATGGAGTTATATCATCTGCTTTCATGGTTGGGCTCCTAGTGGCATCTCCAATTTCTGCATCTTCGGCCAAGAGGTATAATAACTATTTCATGTTTGTGAATTGATGATGTAATTGATAATTGTTTTTGTTTGTCCTATTTAATTTAACTCGTGGTGATGAGAATATGACAGCAATGACTGTGCAGTAAATTAAAATGACCCTAAAATCTACATAATTACATGATCTTTGAAGTGTCAATCCGTTTAGACTTATTGGAGTTGGTTTGTTAGTATGGACCTTTATGGTTGCATTTTGTGGATTTTCATTTAATTTCTGGTCCATCGCCATCAGTCTCATGTAAGTAAAAGAACCTGAATTGGACAAATTTTATGGATAATTTATTTCCTTTTTTATTTATGTTTTTGTGCTCTTTTATTTTTTGATGTTTCTTTTTTCTTTTTCCTGCAGGCTAGTGGGTGTTGGGGAGGCCTCATTTATAAGTTTGGCCGCTCCATTCATTGATGACAATTCCCCAGTTGCTTAGGTCTTGTGTTTTTCCTAATGTTTAGTGCCCAAGATTTTAGATTAGTGTAATATCCAATGTTTTGGATCATTTGCCATTAATCACTTAAGGCCTATGTCACATATTGAAGCACTATGAAGAGATTCGGCGTTAGAGTAGCAATTGCTTCGTCTTATTTCTAAGAAATTAGTACATCCAACGTAGCCAGAGTTTTTTTTTCTAGTGTGGTTAATATATTAATATAAAAGTAATAATATTTAAAATATACATTTGCATTATCTTAATATATTTTTCACAACAAAACTTATTGAAGAATATAAATATAAATATATATATATATATATATATATAAACAAGAAAAATATATATCTTGTTAATAGTATTGACCCCTCAATCATAGTTGTAAAAGGCGTGCCTAAGGTTTTGTTCTCGATCGTATGACTTCGACGATATCTAATGCTTTTAAGGTGAGCCTTAATTTTTAAGGTATTTTTACATATTCTGTGTACATAATTATCCAAACTCACATATAAGTTTCTATACATATCTTAATTGTTCCCACTATTTTGACGTAGCTTTTGCGGTGGAAACATTTGCTGGAGTAGCATTTTTCTTTGCGGCATTTTGCTTTAAGAGCCTTTATGCTTTTCTGATTCTTTTTTCAATAAGCAAGCTGCTCGTATTTGCTACCCAGGTACCCACTTTTTCCCAGCTATCTTGTTGGTGTTTATTTTGTAACATTGTTAATATGTACAAATTTTAGTAAATGTGAATATGCAACTGTAACATGGTTTCCTGATTTTTTTTTCTCAAACATGGAATTTTGTTTTGTAAATGGCTCATCAGAAGAAAAAAATGAAATACAAAAAATAAATTCACGAATCTGTCTGTGTTCTACACTTCTCATTTTACCATTTTCACACTTCAATAGTGGTAAATATTTTATGCACCCAACAAGTCTATGTTGGGTTTTGAACATAGCCTATTTGATCATTTTATTCATATTATTTATATCACCCATTATTTTTCGTAATTTCTCATACATATTTAGTTCCCGAATAAAGATTTGTTTTCAGAACTGCAATGGGTCTACTTGTGGAAGTCTAGTTTTAAAAAATACTAACAAGTTTTTTAGCTGTTGAAGCATAATGTTTTGGAAAGATTAGTCGCTATTTCATTTAATATTCATTTCCTTTCTATATTTCCGAGCTATGTAGAATTTTTTTTCTTCTTCTGGAAAACCAGATATGTAGGTTTCAAGTTCCACAAAATATTTTGTCCTGTAATGTTCTCATTGCTTTTGAGAATGAGGAAGTAGAATGATCTGGCTTTCTTGGAGAACTAATTCGACTTTTAGCAAATGAGACTCGTTTGTTGTTCAAACTTTACCTTCGGCATGTATAATATACTGCATATGCAATAATAGTAAATAAGTACTTAGAATACTCTAAAACTTGCAATTAGATTCCAAATACAGATGTATGCATGTACAAGTAAACTATGTTGCTGATGAGCTCTATAAAAATATAACGTGAGACAGAACTCTTTCCATTAAGTCCGAGAAATGCATTATATTCATTACTTACCAATTGCTGTGTGACTTTGGTTGTGGTTGGTCGGTTGGGTCGGTTTGGTTGTGTTTGATTTGCATCGAAAGAGTTGGTGAGTAGTAGGATATTACTTACCTTGTGAAGAGGGGTGATTTGGAAAACATGAGATTAAAGATTTGTTTCTTCGTGGACATATGATAGACTCACAATTCTTCTTGTGAACCAATACTTAAGTTTATTTTGGAAGTGAAGGCGTTTTAAATGAGCTTTTTAGTGATGAAATGTTAGTTTTGTAATATTGAACTTAGATGTTTACCTCCGCAAGCTTTATGTGCTACCTTTGCATGTGTTCATGATCTAGTTTGAGAAATACATTGATTTTTTATTTTATTTCCTCAGTTCCATAGTTTTACTATTATAATATTTCTTAAAATGAATGTTGCATAGTTTTTCAAACCTATATAGTTATCAGAGCTAGTGTCCCAAGATTGGAATTAGATTCTATTTTTGAACAAAAATACAATATAGCCAAAGTTGTAGAGGACGAACTTGAAAAGGTAATGAATTATATCGACAGCATAACATAATTCAATGATGAACTTTTAATGGACTTTGGGAACAAACCACATATATAGAAATTCATTATTGAAATGTCTATTTGTGATTTTTTTTCCTTGCACTTATATTGGATGATCTGGTTTTTGAACTGATATTTGGCAATTCTCACTATTACTTTTGAAGAGTGATTTAAATGTTCAGGGAGTTTGTTATAAGTTAATCATACGAGTTACAATAACTCATAGGAGTTTTTATGCCGCTGAATGAATAATTGAAACTTTATTTATATGTGCTGCTGGTATTTGTCTCTCTATTCAAAGCTTACGAGGGAAATCCCCTGTCTCAGATGCGGACAACGATCTGGGGCTCCTGATTTCATTCAGCGAGCCGCCCTTTCCAAGAATTATTTGAGAGATGATTGCTTGAGAATTCGCTGCACCGTTGGGGTCCTTACTTTTCCGATTCCAAATCATTTGATTCGAAGCTAGGGATATGGATGACCAATAGTTGTCCCAATCCAATGATTTATCTCATATGATTCCTTTCTTATTTTCTCTAATAGTAATTCTTTTCTATCATTTCTTTTCAGATGAATTCCAATACCTCAAACAAATATGCTCCTCGTTAAGTTTCAAAAGCTGGTTCGTTATAGAAAAGCTCATTCTTCGGCCAGAGGACAATGGGTAAAGATTATGAACTTGATATTTTATAGAATAAGTTTTATATTTCGAGGCAAAGTTATTATTTTAACACAGTAAGTCTGTCAAGCGTGTGCTTTTTTTGGTTAATATGGTTCAAATTCTGTTTGTAGGAACTTGGCTTGTGCATCAAAACTTTATCCGTTGCAAAAGGCTCTTTTGACCGGAATAGTTATCAAAAGCTCGAGAAAAAGGAGAACTATGACATTAAGGTTTGTTCTGCTTTGGCATCTTAGTTTTAAAAATGTATTTATAATGCCCAATAAGAACGCTTTTCTTTCGTCCACGGAATAAAGTAGAAGTAGACTTGTAAGTTGGGAAACGGTTGTGCATTTCACTTTTATTGAACCAAATCAAACATTACTAACTTATAGGTGGCTAGTCACGAAGAAACTTACCATGAAACATATGCTATCAACCCTGAAATGATGCCTCAAAATTGTATAGGACAAACTTTTAAAATCACACACTTTGTTTTGGGAAAAAAACTCTACAGGCATCATTTCAGGGTTAATAGCATGTTAAGAACTGATCTTTTATATAATATTTCTAGAGCTGACACACCGCGTCCTCCATAGCCGCCTCTTGTTAATCGAGAGCCAATTACAACGAGACGAGGATGAAAAAGACGAGGGAGAGGACGAGGAAGATGAAGAGGACGAGGAAGAAGAGGATGAGGAAACAAACCTGAACCCCCGACGTAGGAGACGTCATTAATTCTCCTAAAATATCCTTTTTAATTTTTTTAATAAGTTTGTGTTTTGTTTTTGTCTATTGTTCGATTATGTTCTTTTATTTCTCATCTCAACTCAAAAAACTCAATATATATATATATATATATATATATAACCTTTTGTATATAGTGTGCTTATATTTCATATTTCTCTTTTATTCCTCCTTCCTAATTAAAAAAAAAGAAAAACAAAAAATATATATTAATTAATAATAAATAAATAAATAAAATCGGAAAAGAAAATCCAAACAAAATAAAATTTTCAAAAACTCAAAAAGATTTTCACTTTTTGTAAATAGTTTTTTTTGCAACCCCCCGTTTGTTGATTTCGTTTAGATCGCTTGTCTCGAATCCCGAAGAGGACTTATGCACGAACTTATCATCACAAGCTCAGAAGTAGGGGTGTTCTCCTTTCCTTTACACTTTTTACCATTTTCTAGCTTAATTTTCAATGAAGACATTGCTAGGTTTTTAAGTGTGGGGTGGTTAGAGTTCGCTTTAGGTTTTTAAGATTGTTTGTATGCTTGCTTGTGATAATTCGAGAAGTATGTGTGTTATATTGCTTGGAGCCTTGACGAAGTGACACGGTTTTGATGATCTGATTAGAAAGTTTAGATTGTCGATCGGATTTAGTGTACCTAGGTAATTTGACATGTCGAAAACTTTGTTCGGCTTTAGCTTCATGCTATCCTTGAGCTCAATTACAAACTAGTGCCTCAACTAGCCTCATCCCGAACACTCTCAATAGGATTTTTGTTTTGTATTTTGGAGTCGTCAATTGCTCCATGTGCTCGATCAAGAATATTATAAGTTGCTAGTAGCAACAAGTGATCGGAGCTGTTGAATTCTCCTTGTATTGTATATACCAAAAAAAATAAAAAATAAAAAAAGAAGAAGAAAATGGAGAAATAAAATAAAATGATGAATAAGAAAGGATACGTTATCAATCTTTGAAGTTATTACGTAATAAACATGCAACCCTTGCACATTTCTTTTTTCCTTTTTAGACTTTGTTTATCAAAGTGAGTCATAGATGATTGAGGCTAGTAGGTAGCCGATTAACGGTTGGACCGTTGATAGACCTTAGCCGGGGCAAGGACGAGGGGACCGACTTGGAGGGTTACCTAGTACTTTTAGGTTCCGGGAGTTGATCTAAACTTTCCTTGTCAACAAATCTTTGTCATCGTTTTTGATCAAGCGAACGAGCATTGGAACATGCGACGTCTCGAATTAGGTTTTTGTGCATTAGTTTAGGATCATCCGGGGGTAGTTTCATAATTCTAGATTAGATTTGCTTGAGGACAAGCAATCATTGTAAGTGTGGAGTGGTTGATTTGCACATTTTTGTACGTGTTTTTGTTACCTTTTTGTGTCGTATTTGCATGTGTTTTGCTTGCATTTATGGGTGCGAGGAGTCGATTTGGCCTATTTTGTTATTTTTAGGTTTTTGTAGCATTTGCACGGTTTTTATTATGATTTCGTAGTTTTTCACTCATTTTTATATTTTTGGCCGTAGAATGACCAAGCAGGACCCGCACACATTTGGCGCATTCCATCAACTCGGGCTGGAACAGAAAAGCGAAGACAAGCAAGGGAACATAGCACGAAAAAGGAACGACAACCGGCGAATGGCTGGAGAGGGAAATGAGAAAACCAAGTCGGGAGCAGCCATGCCAGTCGATCGACTAACCCAGCACAAACCGACTACTCAGCAAAAAGTTTGGCCATTTGAGGATGAAGCAGTTGATCGACAGGTTCTAGTCGATCGACTGTGTCGTAGAAAATCTCGTAATATTTGGCCCATTTTGATGTTTTTGCCCCTGCGACTTGATATATACTCCCTCTGTTTCAAAATATAAGTCGTTTGGGAAAAAACACACTTATTAAAAAACCTATATAAATGAGTAAACAATTAATTATTTATTTTCGTAAACTACCCACCTTCCTTTTATCTTACTCTCTCTCTCTCCTCAAATATCTCAATTCCCAATTCACTTTTTACCTTTTTATTTCTCTCCCTTCTCCTAAGTTTGTGTGAAAAATGCAAAATGACTTATATTGTGAAACAAAAATTTTATTCTTAAATGACTTATATTGTGAAACGGATGGAATATATCCTATTCCTTTCACCACCAACCTTATCCTTCCTTGGTTGATTTTTGAACTCCTTCAATATCTTGTAAGCTTTTACTATTCCATTGCTTTAAAACCCAAGATTATAATCCTTAGTTTAGTTTAGTTAGCTTTTCTTAGCAAGTGTTAGAGAGGGTGGTACCTCCTTCATTAGTGGTTCTTATTGTGTTGAAGACTTGGATTATCTTTTGAAGGTTGTAGCCAAACTTGAAGCTTTTGTGTTGAATGCAAATTGGTAGTAATTTTTCTCTTTTATGTTGTGTGTTGTGTTTGTATTGTTGTAATTGCTTTGGTGTTGGGTGTTTAATTTATAGTTCATGTTGGTCTTCATTGGATTTTTAGTTTCTCATTCCCTTCTTCAAGCTTTTTATATTCTTCTTCTTGCATAAGTCTCCATTGAAGCATTTTCATTTGAAGCTTTTTACCCTTTATGTGTAAACAAACTTTTGGTCTTTAAAAGATATATGAAACTTTCATCTTTGATAAATTTGACTTCTTCTTATTTAATGCTCTTTGACTTCTTGCAACTTCAAAGCTTTGTTTTTCCCTCCATTTTCTCTTTAATTTTTACAAGCTTTCTTTAGTTTATTAGTTTCTAATTAACTTAAGGCTTTTAATTAGGGTTTAATTAGTTTCATTAAAATTAGTCATTTTCAAACAAGCCTTTAATGTTCTTTAACTTTTGCATTAGTTAGTAATTTCAAGTTGTCATTTCAACTCAAGCTTTAGTATTAAAAAAACTCAAATCCAAAACAAATTACTATTGCTTTCATAGAGTAGATTAGTTAAATCGAGATTAACAAGAGATTAAGTAAAAACACCGATTGCCGATAATATCTATCATCGAGAGACACGACTCAGAAACAACTTACCGCTCTACAATCGACTCCGTACTATCGCGGAGACAATTTCTAAACTAGAGTGTTAAGAAATCCTCGATCAGGTTTTCGTATCCTTAGTTCCATTGGTAACTTCAGGGTTGGGGCCCAGAATTTCCAACGTTGTGATTCGTACATTTTTGTTATTGTACATAATTGAGTCTTATTTTAGTCTTTTTATTTTCTTTTTCGGGTTAAGAATGAGTTGAATTGCATCATTCTGCGTTTTTCGTCTCTTTACTTAATTTTACGACTTATTGATCAATAATTTCTCCAAATGAGAATAATTCTATGATTTTCTCATACAGCTAGAGTGTCCGGTGGATTCAAAGCACGAAGATTGAAGGAGAGACACTCACAAGTAGCCCAAAAGGTCACACACCGATCGGACAGCTCATGTATCCGATCGGTGCAACTGTTAACGTGCACACCGATCGGGAAAGCTGGCGCACCGTGCGGACACGGGTACAATAGCTTTCGTCCGATCGGACAAGGCGTCTGACTGGTCGGACAAGAGCATTACGAATGTAGATTTTTGGGAATTTTCAGTTACGAAATGGCTGAAAATGTGTTTAAAACTGCAGAGGCAGCTAGGGTTAATGATTATTCACTCTCGGAGGCTGGAAGAAAGGAAGAGATACACAAAGAACACTCAAAGGTTGAGATATTTGACATATCTCTCATACCTCTAGATAAATTTGTGCACGTCGGATAAGTTCGGATCGCAGGAATTTCCATTCGTGGCTAAGGTTCTGGGTTCGTGACAAGCCAGAGGATTTTACACGTTTAATTCAAAGTGTTTTGTGGTTCGTCATCATCACTCGTTGAACCTAGTTCGACGACTAGTAATTTCTGAACTCGTATTCTTAATCATTCTTATAGTAGTTTGGTTTGATTTTGATCATGAACAATTGATGATTTGATTAGATAATGTCTTGTTGGATAGATGTTCAAGTGTTGGTGATTTGGAATAATAACTTTGAGTCTTTGGGAATTATGTTATTATATTTGATATTGTTAGTACTAAGGTGAACGATTACTTTGGATATTCTGTGTGTTAGCTTATTGAAGGGTGAATTTTATGTATTTGCGTTTGTTATCCGTTGGTGTTATTCTATATGTTGAATCATTAGGATTGTTATAGCTGAAGCGTTTTCATGTTTATGGTAGTTGGTCTAATTAGGAAAAACTCTTGCTCGGTTAAACACCTTTTCGCTATTTTAATCTCTTGTCGAGAGGTTGACACCCTCGAGACAAGGAGTTCTCATTTTACTTAGCAAAACCGAATCTTTTCAAAAACCCCATTTGACCGTGTGTTTTTAGATAGAATTATGATATTAGTATAATAACATCGTTAAATCCGGTTCCCATTCCTCGAGAGATCGACCCGAGTTGACTCATCAGTCTACAAGTGACCCCATTCTCTTGCGGGCGAACTAAAACCCTTTCAAAATGTAGATGCGTATTTGTTAACCGGAATTTAATTTTGAAAGGAACACAAAATTTCGGCTCAAAATTTGGCGCCGTTGCCGGGGAATGGTAAAGGTGTTAAAGATTTTTAATTGTGTTATTGCTTATAAGTCGTGAATTGTATAATATTTATTGTTTGCCACTCGATGCGGTGATTGTTTGTTGTTGATGCAAGGTCGACGAAGCCTTAGAGGAGAATTGACCCCATTCATCAATAGCATCGAACGCGTGTCGAGACCAAGACAACTATTTCCTTCGACCGAAGAGAATCTTTTGGAAGAAAGTTCATCCAACATGGCAGAGAATCTACCTCTTGGAGGACGAGGAGGAGCGAATGATGGATGAGGGAGGGGACGAAACACCCAAACCCCTCCTCGCGATTATCCATATGGAGTGCCACCCACTGACGATGTGCACGTACAAGAGCAAATGGATAATAACAAAGACGAAGAGCAAATAAATCCACCTCTACTCCAAAATGAAGAACCAAGAGAACCAAACCAAGCAAACAACGGAGAACAACAACCGAGGGGCGGTCATCAAATCATGATGCAAGAGAACCCTACTTACCAACAACCTCCTCAACGATTTCAGAACCGAGAAGAGGCTCGAGCTTACAACAATCGAGCAAATAGAGAGCTCGAGCATAACAATGGTGGTCATGGCGGGCCCGAGCCCCAAAACAACCAACAAAACCATCAAAGGTATGAGAACTTCGAACGAGAATGGAACCAAAATCAAAATCGGAGGGAGGGACGTCCGTTCAACGCTTGGCAAAGGGAGAACTTTCGGAACGATGGATATGATGATCGTGGAAATTACGAGGAGGAGCGAGATTATGGGTATTACGAAGAGTATGGGGAGGAAAGAAACTATGGCGCACGAGCTAACTTCGGAGGAAGGAGAGAGCGCCGATACCCAAATGAACGCCGTCAAGGAGATCTCCTTTTTCCCATAATTGGATCATACAGCAGTGCAATAGTCTTAGGCCCCACGACAAGAGACTATGATATGAAGGCGAGCAGTGTAAATCAACTTCCTACCTTTCACGGCATACTCAATGAAGATCCATTGAATTTCATTCGAGAATTTTACCTCGTGGTGGGCAGAATTCTGCATCTAGGATTGCATGAAGATCAATTGAGGATGAAATGCTTCCCTACTACTCTGAAGGACAAAGCGAAGCATTGGCTTTTGTCATTGCAGCCCAGTTCCTTGACTAATTGGGAGATGGTGTACAAGAAGTTTGTGAGTAGATTCTACTCCGCTCAAACAACTGTCAAGTCGCGAAGAGAGATCATAAATTTCGAACAAATAGAGGGGGAATCATTCTACGATGCATGGGAGCGATATAAAGGACTCTTACAAAAATGCCCACACCACAAAAATAGCGCCGAGATGGTCAATAATTACTTCTATGAAGGGCTATTTCCGGTTTACAAACAGCAAGTAGAGGTGAAAGCCGGAGATTTTGGCGAATTGACTGCCACGGAAGCTTGGGACTTATTCGAGCACATGAGCAAAAAATCGCAACAAACGAGCTTCCGACCGAGGAGTTACAAAGTCCCAACAATCCAAATCGAGGAGCTAACAAAGCAAGTCGCACTATTAACAAGTAAAATGAAGGGAGAGGAGGAACCTACGACACCTCCGCCTTTGATTTGCGAAAAATGTGGAGCAATGGGGCATGAAATGGACACTTGTGGCGTTGTGTTCGACGATAAAGAGGAGGGGGAGGTGAATGCGGTCCAAAATTATCAACCCAATAGCAAGTACGGGAAGAAATTTACTGGACAATACAACTCAAGTTCGAGTTACGTTCCAAATAACTCGAATTACGTACCCAACCCCAAGCAATCGGACTCACGACCATTTCCAAACAAGAGCCAAGGAGAACCGAGTGCCCCAAACCCTTACCAAAATAAGGGGCAAGGCAACTGTTCTCAATACCCTCAAAAATAGTATCAAGCACCACAACAACCATATCAAGCACCACAACCGCAATACCAACAGGCACAGCAACAACAATTTTAGCAAGCGCCACCACAGCAGCAAATTCCACTATTAACCCCGACGACGAACTAAGATTGTGGCGTCAACAACTAGAGCACGAGACTCTATGTAATCGGGAGGAAACACTTCGTACAATCGAGGAAGGCAAGCGGACAAGGAAGCAACTGGAGAAGCTAGAGATGATGATACGGCAACTCTCAGCTTCTATGGCAAAAATGACGAGTGATCCGGGAAAGCTACCTAGACAACCCGAGCAATCAATGGCGGTGCATGTGTTGCGAGGTGGGAAGCAAGTCGATAACAGAGTACAAGAAGCCGAGAGGGAAGACTCCGAAGACGAGCAGACAATGGATACACGAGATAAACAAGAGTCAAGTACAAATGGTGAAGGAGGAACATTGGGTGAAATTCACAAATCAAGTAATCCATATGTTCCAGGATCATTGAAGGGAACCTTTCAACCAAAACGTGCCGAAGCAGATCAGAAAGACGCAGCCAAGGAGGTTTCTACCGATTGGACTACCAAGATGACCGGTCGGACTGGAGTCCAGAAGGTTTTGACCGACCAAACTGAGAAACAAACTGATCGGACTGGAGACCAAAAAGTTTTGTCCGACCACACCAACCCAGGGTCCGATCGGAGTAGATGCCAGGAGGTTTCTATCGATCGGACAAATAAGACTGACCGGTCGGAAAAGAGAGCTGAAGAGGAACAAAGACCACAAAGTGTAATAAAGGACGCCATACCATTTCCCAATCGTCTCAAACCAGCAAGAGAAATCAAAAAGTTCATGGAACTTTACAATATGCTGAAGGACGTGAACGTAAACCTCGCACTTTTTGACGTGATCAAAGCTATGCCGGCTTACGTAAAGTTTTTAAAGGAACTTGCGTCAAAGGAGAGGAAAATGGAAGGAAATGAACGGATGATTTTATCCAAGGAAGTGAGCACAATTTCCCACCAGACGCTGCCACCGAAGGCAAAAGATCCAGGGAGTTTTTGCATCACAATAACCCTTGAAGATGGGCAAAGAGCGCGTGGAATGCTTGACTTAGGGGCGGGAATCAATTTGATGCCCTTGGCCCTGTACAAACAATTCAACCTTGGGAGAATGAAGCCAACGAGCTTACGGCTTCAATTGGCTGATCGTTCATTACGATATTCATTGGGAGTGGTCGAGGACGTTCTAGTGGAGGTTGGATCCTTGGTAGTCCCCGTGGACTTTGTAATACTAGATGTCGGAGAAGTGGATGCGGCAAGCAAGGAGCACACTATTCTATTGGGTAGACCTTTAATGGAAACATCGCATACGTTGATCAATGTGGGAAGAGGAAAGATGACACTCTCCGTACTAGGGGAATCAGTGACATTCTCACTCAAAGACATACAAAATATTCCATCACTAATGATTGGTCCTGATTGCTCTTACCTTGATTCGGTGGATCAATGTGTGAGCGAATTATTTGGTGTTGTACCAGTCGAGAATGATGACGCCGAGGACGACGGTTTTGATTCAAACACGGAGGGGGTGGTTACTCTTTTCGAGATTAATGAGGCACCCATGATCAAGTAAACCATTAGGCCCACCTTGGAGCCCAAGTTGGAACTTAAACCGCTTCCAAGCCATCTGAAGTACGTATTTCTTGAGTCGAACGAGAGGAAGCCCGTAATTATATTTGCGGAGTTGGCGGTACATGAAGAAAGAGAACTCATCGAGGTTCTTAAAAAGTACAAGCAAGTGATAGGATGGAGTATCGGTGATATCAAGGGGATAAGTCCGGTCACATGCATGCACCGGATCGATCTTGAAGAAGGAGCGAAACCGATACGAGAGGGACTACGGCGTTTAAACCCTACACTCAAAGAGGTGGTCAAGAAGGAGATTTTAAAACTAATCGAAGAAGGGATCATATATGCTGTCTCCGATAGCGAGTGGGTTAGCCCGGTACACGTTGTTCGGAAGAAAGGGAGCATCACAATAGTGGAGAATGAAAAGGGAGAAATCGTCCCAACACGCTTAACCACCGGGTGGCGGATGTGCATTGACTACCACAAGCTCAATGCAGCGACGAGGAAGGAACATTTCCCACTTCCATTCATGGACCAATTTCTCGATAAACTAGCAGGGCATGAGTACTATTTCTTTTTAGACGGTCTTTCCGGCTACTACCAAATCGCAATCGCTCCGGAGGATCAGAAAAAGACAACATTCACGTGTCCCTTTGGCACGTTTGCTTACCGAAGAATGCCCTTTGGCTTGTGCAATGCCCCATCAACCTTTCAGAGATGCATGATCTCCATTTTCACCGAATTTATCGATGATTTTCTCGAAGTCTTTATAAATGACTTCTCGGTATTTGGCTCTTCCTTCTCTCATTGCCTAAATAATTTAACAAAAGTACTTGAGTGCTGTGTTGAATCTTACTTGACCTTGAGTTGGGAGAAGTCGAATTTCATGGTGAAGGTATTGTATTGGGACATGTGGTGACGAGCAAGGGTTTGGAAGTTGATAAAGCAAAAATCAACGTCATTGAAACTCTTCCACCCCCGAAGGATGTTAAAGGAGTCAGGAGCTTTTTGGGACATGCGGGCTTTTACAAACGCTTCATTAAAGACTTTTCAAAAATCTATCGCCCGTTATGTAAGTTGCTTGGGAAGGATGTGCCTTTCGAATTCAACAGCGAGTGTCTTAGTGCCTTCAATGTCTTAAAAGAAAAATTGACACAAGCACCAGTGGTAGTAGCACTGGATTGGTCTCTTCCTTTCAAGATTATGTGTGATGCTTCGAATGAGGCAGTTGGGGCTGTTTTGGGCCAACGAGTAGATAAATTGCTTAGGGTCGTTTACTATGATAGTTATATGTTGAATAGCGCTCAACGCAACTACACTACTACAGAATGAGAGCTATTCGAAGTTGTGTTCTCACTGGATAAGTTCCGTTCTTACATCGTCGGTTCCAAAGTCATCGTACATACTGATCATGCAGCACTTCGTCATTTATTCGCCAAAATTCAAATCAAGCCTCGATTGATTCGTTGGATTCTTCTTTTGCAAGAATTCGATGTCGAAATTAAGGACAGAAAAGGGAGCGAGATTGTAGTTGCTGATCACCTGTCCCGAATGCTAGTGGAAGGAGAGCCAAATAAATTCGAGTTTGTAAATGATGTGTTCCCTTACGAAAGCGCACATGCCATCGAAGAAATAAACGAACCATGGTATGCTGATTTTGTGAACTTCCTTGCTTGTAAGATTATCCCTAACCATCTTTCTTTGCAAGAAAGAAAGAGATTTTTGTTTAAATGTAGGAGTTTCTTTTGGGACGATCCTTATCTCTACAAATGTTGCAAGGATGGGCTTTTTAGGAGATGCATACCAGATGAAGAGAAGATAGGCGTGCTAAGATTTTGTCATGACGAGGGAGGACACTTCGGAAGCCAGAAAACGGCCTTCAAAGTCCTCCAAGCCGGATTTTACTGGCCCTCACTTTTCGCCGACGCATTTCAATATTGCAAAACATGCGATAGGTGCCAACGTTCGGGAGGAATAGGGAAGAAGGACGAGATGCCCTTGGTGCCCAATCAAGTGATCGAGATCTTTGATATTTGGGGCATCGACTTCATGGGTCATTTTCCGAGGAGTTTAGAGTACGAGTACATACTCGTAGGAGTCGATTACGTGTCAAAATGGGTGGAAGCAATTCCCACAAGGAGAGCTAACTCCGAGATCGTCCTCAAATTCATTCAGGAGAACATTTTTAGCCGATTTGGAATGCCGAGAGTGGTTATAAGCGACGGGGGGAGCCACTTCTACAATAGGGCCTTTAATCGACTGCTGAGCAAGCACGGGGTGCGTCACAAGGTGGTAACCCCTTATCATCCACAAACCTCAGGACAAGTAGAGACGAGCAACCGACAGATCAAGGGTATCTTAGAAAAAACCGTCAAAACGAACCGTAAAGACTGGGCATCGAAGCTAATTGATGCAATGTGGGCTTACCGTACAGCCTATAAAACGGTGTTGGGCATGAGCCCATTTCGGTTGGTTTATGGAAAAGCATGCCACCTTCCCGTCGAATTGGAGCATCGAGCGGAGTGGGCAATTCGGACATTGAACCTTGATTTGGATGAGGCCGGAGGGTATAGGAAGCTTGAGCTAAGCGAACTGGAAGAGATTCGCAATGACTCATATGAAACAGCATGGACGAGCAAATAGAAAATGAAGGAAGCACATGACAAAAAACTCGTCTCCAAAAGCTTGGAAGTCGGTAAGTTAGCTTTTATCTTTAACTCTCGCTACAAACTATTTCCAGGGAAATTGAGATCAAAATGGAGCGGTCCGTTCTTGATTACCGACATAAATGAATATGGAGCCGTGACTTTTCTTGATGAAAAGAGCAACTCCACTTTCCAAGTCAATGGTCATCGTGTGAAAATGTATCATGGGGGACCTATCTCACAGAAAGATCACAAAGTGGTGATTCTCAATGATCCACCTCAAGAAAGTTGACGCACGTCTGAGGTATCGTCAAGCATAAGACGTTAAACATTTCACTTCTTGGGAGGTAACCCAAGCTCTTCTTGTATATTTCTCTACTTCAGTTTATATATTTTTATTTATTTGTTGGGTAGAGTATTTGGCAGGTGCCACTGCTGGTTGAATGTGCGAATTTCGAATTTCCAGAACTGACCGGTCGGTGACCTAGTGTCAACCAGTCGGAAAACTCCAAGTAGGGGTGTCCGATCGGACAAGAATTGACACCGATCGGACGGTCCGTACGGAAGACTATTTCAGGAAGGTATTTATCATGCAAGGGAGGCCAAGTAGGTAAGATATTCTGACAATATCTTTTAAGGTAAGGAGGATCTTTAATTTGGGGGGATTATTTTATTTTGATTGAGTGTATATCTTCTTTCCCCCCTCTTGATTTAATTTGATTTTGAGAATCCTCTAACCTACCTCTTCAAATCCTATATAAACCCACACCCCTGGACTCTTAATCCCACACCAAAATTCCCTTCTCCTATTTCATCTCTGCAAGCATCAACCGAGACAACATGAATCACCACAACAACAACGCTTATGGGTGGGTGTCAGGGAAAAAGCACGAAGACATGATCGAAAAACTTGAAGAAGAGGCGGAGGAATATCGCCAACAAATCCATAAGCTGCAACTGGATCTCCATGGTTGCCTGACTGAAGAACTTGATTATACCAAGGACATTGAGCATCTCCACGGCATCCTGGACAAGGCGAAAGCCGAGATAATGCGACTCAATCGGAGAATCATTGAACTTGAGGAAGATGTTAAGGATTTGTACGACCTAGCCTATGAACATATTCCTTCGCCTAAGTAATCCGATAGGCTATTTACTGCGAGGTTGTGTCTTATGAATGAATGAGTTTTTGGGGGGGAATAATTATGTCATCTTAAATAAACGAGCAAATTTGCTCGAATTATTGAATAAATAAGTATTTTATGAATTGTATTGCTCTTATTTGATTCTCGATCTTGAATTCTTGTAGGGCATCGCAATACATAAATGTTATAATAATAATAATAATTAAAAAAAAGATATAAAAAATAATTAAAAAAAACAAAAAAAAAATGGAGAACAGTGCAGACCGGCCGGTCAAACACCTCAACCGATCGCACGAAACTTACTGAACCTCAGTCCGACCAGTCAAGGATCCAGACCGATCGGGTAGAGCCCACTGGACTCCAGTCCGATCGGACCACAGCATACACCGATCGGACGACGGTCCAGTTTATAAAAAGTTGTTATTTCAGACGAAATTGTTTTCAACCCCAACTCAAATTTTCTTTCCCTTGCAGAGTAACAACATGAAATTCGCACTTGCAACTTCACCACTCAAAAATTCAAGGCCAACAATGTGTCCGATCGGTGACTTAAACACACCCAATTGTTTCCGGCCGGAGATTTTGGGAACCAAGAACCAATCGCCCAAATCGCACCAAGCTTTCCCCAACGTCTCCAAAACGAATAATTCGAGGTATAATGGCTGTAACTCAACTATATTGAACTATTTGGGAGATGAAATTGTAGGTGTAGTCTTGAATTGGAGTTAGGTTTGTTCAGAATTAGCTTGAAGTTGTTGAGTTCTTAAGGCGTATATCACGTGTTCGACGAAAGGTCTGTGAGAAATTCAGTTGTTTATTGTGAGAATTCACACCCACCATGGCATCGTCATCTCGACCAAAACATGGAAAGACATCAAGCCAAGTCCCGAGCAACACCTGGGGTGAGTTAGCCCCCTTCGACCTCAAAGACGAACGCGAGGTCACACTTTACAAATCCCTCATTAAACGGGACGTCTACCAACCCCGTTTCACCAGCCTCGAGTTTTGGGAGGAGGAGGCCGACGGTGGGGATAAAATGGCAGAAAAATTCCTCAAGGGCATCGACGCCCTACAATTAAGGAAGTGGGCCGGTGTCCACCAACATGGGTATCGAACTCTTATGCTCGAGTTCTTCACAACGTTTCAAAAGTTAGCCGATGGGAGTTTCGAGTGTCGTTTTCGGAACCAAACATTCCACACATCGATTGGTGACCTCGATGAAATCTTTGGGATCGATAGCGAGAAAAATTCGAGACTGGGTTTCAAAATCAACGATTACAACAAGAATGATTGGTGGGCCAAACTTTCGGGAGCACCACCGGAACCCGGGTGCCGTTTCAACTCGACATCCTTACGATCCAACGCCTTGTATCTTACGTATAAGTTTTTCATGCAAGTGTTCTTGGGTAAAGAGGACGCCACGAGAATTTCTTCCTCCGATTTGAAAGCATGATGGATTGCGTACCATCTCGGCAACGCAAGAATCTATCCACTCTTGACCGCTGCTATCGAGAACGTCCAACAAGTAAGGGAGAAGAAAACGGCGAAGCTCACTCTGGGAGCCTTTATCACGGAGCTTGCATGGCAACACGGCTGCGATCCTTCTGACGACGACATCGTTTACCCGAGTGTGGGGATGATAGTCGATAGCCGAATGAGTAACGGCTGGAGCATTACTATTCTGACGTTCATGATGATCAACGAAAAAAAGCGAGCCGAGTTAGTTGAAAATTCCGATATTGACAATACCGAAAATGAGGATGAGAACGGCGAGGGAGATGGATCAAACGATGGGGCGCAAAACACGAATGCACGGGATAGAGGAGATGGAAACACCAGTTCTGAAGCCTACGAGCACGACGACTATGGAGACGGGGTGTACTTTTCGGTCGAGCAGTGGCAGTAGCAGCAAGATTTCCAAGCGCGCATGATGGATCAAATGAGGCAATTAAGCCTTCATCAAGAAGAACATGCGCGAAACGCTCGCCAAGATGCTTGGGCCGCGCGTGAGGAAGCTCGGGGGGAGGCTAGTTATTTCCGGAGCGCATTGACGACGATGAGCAACAACTGGGCGGAAACCAATTAGCATCTTGCCCGGTTGACCGGAAGTGTTGAGGTGAATCACGGATACCTCGTTCAAATCGACGAACGCCTCTCCCGTCTCGAGCAACGCTATCCACCTTCACCACCAGATGACATGGACCATTAGGTGGGCCCATGCCCCAACTTTATCACCACTCTATCCTACTTTTATCGCTTTCTAGGATATTTAACATTTATTCGGGTTTTTGTAAAATTATTTCCTTTTATGTTTGCGTGGTGATGACTTTGGTTAACTCATGGTTTATTCATTTGCATGCGTTGGGTTCTTGACATTTTTCTATTCCCTATGATTCATTTTCGTGTTATAGCAACAAGGAGATTGCTGGTTTTTCTTGATAGGGGGAGGGGACAGGCCGTCCGGTCAGTAATATAGAGGCAACCGATCAGAAAATACCCACTGGAATCCAGTCCGACCGGTCTGGTTCTATGACTGGTCGGACGAGTGCACAGTCCTCGAGTGATCGTTTTGAGTCCATACATGTTTAAGTTGAACCATTTTTGAGTAACTTAGTCACAAATTCGTAACATAACAATGGTCAACCATTTACTTCAACCTTTGTTGAATATTGCCCTTGCTTAATTATGTTTGTATTGACATGCCTGTCTGAATCATTTGTTATGTGGTATAAGGTTTAGAGTCTTTTGAGCTTGTTCTAAGTGCAAAGTTTTCAAAAACTACTTATATGTATTTAAAACAACACTTTGTCATTACCAGATTTGCAAAACTCTTAAAGCTCAATCACCTCATTTTCAAAAGTTTGAATTAAATCTTGTAAGAAGCCTTGTGTGTTTATCAACATTGCGTGTTGTGATTCGATAAGTGTTTTGAGAAGTCTTTTAATCGCATGAGTACATTGGATTTTGAAAATGACGATAGGCGTATATTTGTGAAACCACTTAAATTCCCAATAAGCCCCCTCGAGCCTCTTATTCCATTTCCTTGATCGCCACGAGATTTATTCTAGCTCTTATTTCGAGAAAATTTGTGAAACGAGAGTTTTATCTGATCATTAGTTATGACGATCGAAGGGTAAGAATTAGTGGGTTGTATAATAAATAAAAATAAAAAAAATAAAAAGAAGTGCTTGAGTTCAAAACGGCACCCAAAAAAGAAAAAATAAATAAAAAAATAATAATAATAAGCCTATTTATAAAGGGCTAATATCAAGGTTTTGGGGTTAGAAATAGCCTTAGCTATAAAAGGCTAAAAATAATGGTATATGGTTCTTTGGGGAGAATGAGGAGCAAAATTATGCTCTATGCTTCAAATTTTAGATTGAGTGAGTTATTGATTGCGTTTGTTCGCAAGTTAGCCACACATCTTTATATATGACATACCTTACCAAAGAGCCTACACTACAACCCTTAAAAGTTCTAATCCGATTCTTGATTGAATGTACTCACCTATGCGATGAATGGGTCTTTGATTTTCACGAGTCGTTGAATGCATAATTATGTTGATTCGAGCGTATACACTTACCTTTTGGAAAACACGAGCGAATGAGTGCACCATTATATATTTCCCTTTT
>BMAC01000365.1:265296-320015 GCA_014905375.1 Phtheirospermum japonicum
GTAACTAAGACTTATTATAGGATTTAATTTAATTATGATTTTTTTTAATAATAATTAATTAATTAAAATTAGATACGGGTTGAGCATGTAATATGTTTTGAATTTATTTACGTATGTAACTATGAAATTATTAACGAACTTATTCTAAATATTAAAATACATATTATTTAACAATAAAAAATAATAGTTCTAACTAGCCATATATATATATATATATATATATATATATATATATATATATATATATATATATATATATATAACATATTAATTATTAAACATGTTTTTTTTTCATATGGTTATATATAAAAATATAACATAAGTAAGTTAAAGATTTTTTTTATTTAATAATAAAGTCTCCCACTTTAAATAATCTATTTAAATTATTAATTACATATTTAATTCATGTCAAAGTTTACCATACATATCATATGTTATTTTAAGAAAATATATAATTAGATATGGATATAAATGTTAGATTTTATTGCTATATTTAGTTTATATATTATAATAAGGTTAAAACTGTAATTCAATATTACTTACCTAATAAAATGATTGTTGCTCCGGAGCGAATTGCTCCATGTATCATCACTCTATTGCTAATTCCCTTGATGTTTCTAAATAAGGTTGGGGCAAGTGTATTTATAAGTTAAATGTACTATGCTTCAATTTAATTCAATCGATGTGGAACAAAATCTATTTATAAAAGTAAAACTATGCCTTACTTACTACATATAATTAATGTGGGATAGAAGAAACTTAGAAAATTTTAAAGACTTGCGGCTAGTAAAGCCTTTGACATGTATGTATGATAAGTTTGGCTTTATTTTGGATGGTACATAGCATTAGACGCCACCTCCCCATAACATATTATTATTTTAAAAATAGATATATAAAGATGTACATAATTATATAAGTATTAAACTCTTACAAAAAAATGTGAGCACATATGTAATCACATATACTTAAATATGACTTAATTAAATTAACTTATATATTTTAAATAGATACCTTAAATACTAAACTTAATATATATATATATATATATATATATATATATATATATATACTTTTACCATACTATTATTTCATATTATTTAATGATATAGATACTTTATTCTCTTATTCCATGAAATATCAAACCCTTAGCCAAGATTTTTATTAGAGATACTTTATGAATTTATAGACGAATATTACCTACAATATAAGTGCAAGTATCACATAAATCATATAAACTAATATAACATGCATGAATTCTGTTGATCTATGAGTAGCATAAAATTAGGGGTATTACATTGCCAATCGCCCGAAAATAGCCCTCAAAAGCACAATAGAGCGACTAGCTAGGATAATATTTGAACAAATCCGATTCCCCCAAAAGATGGGTAGTCGAGTCGTCCGTACATGAGCATACGCAGATTTTGCCGTAAGAGAGCCACCCGGACTGCCTAACTAAATCCTCTTATCCCTTGTGTTATAGACTTTTGAGCAGCGAAGAATATCCCTCATAATCCATATTTCACGTACCACAAAGTTAGCGGTGAAGTTCCATAAATCATCTAAATAATAATCAGTAATGGTCTCTTGAAATTGACCTCGCAAAGTAGAAGGTAAGCCCAAACGATCTGCAATAACGTACCCGAGCTAATTATCTAACCAAAAAATGAACTGCTGAAAAGTCCCCTGGAATCCACCGGGAATCGTCACAAATGTGACCAATAATAACCTGTCGAACACCCAACCAAAATTTTGAAGAAATGTATGGTGGGATTAACCCACCATCCGCTCTCAAATATCTGACCCCGAGTGTGTTGTAAACTGACATGTCTATCATAAGTACGCCAAGCCAACTCATCAAGAAAGCATTGTTCGTCACAATAAGAGACCGGACTCTAAGACCCCCTTCTTCTCGTGGTGTGCAACAACGATCCTAAGAAACTGTATGACCCCACCTTTTGGAGATATCCCCTAACCAACTAAATTATGCATGTTCCTCTCTGAAAAAATAATGAAGTTGTTAAAACATGACATGGTGATTGATTTTATTGAAGAAAGAGATTATGGGGGTTGTCTAACAGAAATGTCCAAGGTCCTCTGAAAATACCAAATGAAGCTTAAACCAAAGAAGTATATTATTGGAATAGGCTCAGGAAATTTCACTAATATATGGTGACCTAAAGAGGAATTGAATCTAACTCATAAAATATTAAAGCCATCCTCGATCAACAATCATCCATAAAAGTCCTTCACGTCAAACGTTTGACTAAAAAGGTAACAAACCTCAGCAAGGTCATCTCTCGGTCAATGGACAAATGCAAAACATACTATAAAATGATCAAAAGAACTCATACTACTCATGGAACAATGATCTTTAAGTGGCCCTCGAAGGTCTGAGATATTTCCTTATGAGTGCACTCGTACTCCCCTAACATATGTTATGTACGAACTCTAACTATACTTTATAGTAATGGGACACACAATAAATGATATTTTAGTCAACATAAGGCACCTATATAAGACCATTATGCTACACCAGCCAGTCACTAAATACTAAAAAACACGAATGTCAAACCATAAAGAAACTAGGAGGGCTTATGTGAAAGATATATGTAGAACCAAGAAATTATGAGTAGGGATGCCTTGATCGCATGGACGATAATCCGAACAAGACTCCTGGCTAGTTGAAGATGCCATAATGGCGTGAATGACCTATGGATGAATCTAGTGCGAGATAAAAGTTGGTATGAGAATAAAAGAACTAGCCCTGTTGAAGAAGAGAAATGTATTATAAACGTTGTGTATCAACGTCACTGACCTTGGACAAGGCCATCCAAAAGATTCACTCCCATTGCCGAACATCGACTAGTTTGTAGATTCCACTACTAGACAAGATGTAATGAGACTCATGGTTGATTACTCCTGATATCACTATATCTTTCTCTTCCCTGATGATTATGAGCATAACTCATTTGCTGATCATGGACTATATTATTACCAAGTGGTGCATTTCAAATTGAAGAGTGTCAGGGCCACATATCAAAGTTTCTTGAGTAAGGGTAATGGAATTTACAAGAAAATAATGGAGGTGTTAAAAGACTACATGCTCAATAATTTTATCGAAGATAGAGATTATGCGGGTCATCCGACAGAAATTTATAAAGTCCTCCAAAAATACCGAATGAAGTTTAAACCAAAGAAGTGTATTTTCCATATAGGCCCAGAAGATTCTCACAAACATGTAAGGTATCATCTTTCACATGGGCAAATAACACTACTGCAACCTCTAGTGAAAGAAAATAAGTAATGTTGTCAACTTAGTAGTTTATTCGCAGCCACCTTCCATGGCCACATTCAACCACTTGAAAATTAGAATTTCTCCTGAGAACAAGTCTAGATACATGCTAATTTCATAACCACCTTCCATGGCCAAATTCAGCCACTAAAATCTGCCCACCACCACTTGAAACCACCACCCTCCGCCCCCATGGCAGGGGAGCCCCCCACCAACCCTCACGACGCTTACAAACCTCCACCCCGACTATGTTTGATGAAACTTTGTTCCAGTATCACTTATTATCTGACAAATGTCACACAGTTAGATGAAGGTATTTGGTCATGCTTTAAATAGTCGTACGGTATATGTTAAAGGTTATAAGCTATTGACGATACGTGCGCAATTTAACAAAGTAAAATTATCTTGGAATTTAAACTCAAATTTTTGTATAATAGTTTTAGGATGGGGTTACTATACGCTGCTCTTTAAGGATGATCATGACTTGGAGATGGTTTTAAAAAAGAGTACATGGACATTGTTTCCTGGTTCATTTTGATTGTAGCCATAGGTGCCAGACTTCAACCCTGACAATGTTAAATTGGCACAATGTACCAGAATTCGGTATATTCGAGATACAACTAGGATGAAGGGGTTGATAGGGAGGCTCAACCCTACCTGGAATTGGTCAACAAAAAAAGTCAGATGGTCTGGAGGAGGTTGAGAAGCCCTCTCGCCGGAAGCTAGGTTGGTAAAAAAAAACTCATCGGAGATAGGGAACTTGAACCGTATATCTCGGAGGGTGTGTTTGCTAATGGTGGGCCTTATGTTGTCCTAGCCGCCACCGGGAGGAGGAGGAGCTCGATGGTCGCCGGAGGCACCCACCGAGGGCGTCAAAGAAGACGATAAATTGAGTGAGGAAGAAGAATTGGAAGAAGTAGAAACATACATAATTAAAATTTGTAGGAAAATGAGAAAGTACCTAGTTTTAAGAGAGGAGAGGCCTTGATCGAGAAAATAAAAAGAGCAAGAAATTCTTGAGAGGAAGAGTGAATGCTGAGAGAGAAAGTTGAATAAGCCGCAAGGAAAGGGAAGTGATAAGTTCTGAAAACGAGTTTCTTGGAAAAGAGAGATTTGGCGGGATCCGTGCATTTAATGTGTGTCAGAGCACCGTCCTTGACAGGACGCATTGTGAATCTCAACCATTTAGAGTGGGATACGAGACGTTACAAACATCCTTAAGGATACGACCTGATCTAAAAGGCGGATTCAATGGGATTCGTGCATTTAATACCTGCCAGCGCGCAGAATTTGAAGAGACATGTTGCGAATCCGAACCTCCTGAAGAGGAATCCTAAGTTTTACGGCTCATCCCAGCCATTTGGGGGGGGGGGGGGGGGAGAGGGGGGGTACTAAGTTGATACGATCTAAATATGCCCGACCTGAGGAGATCAAGAGCCATAAGAGAATAACTCAGGAAGACAAGTTGGGATGACTTGAGCTATTGTCTCATCCAAGAGAAAGAGGAAAGGGAGGACGAGCCAGACCTAGGGCTTGAGAAGGATTGATCCCGACCTGATTACAGAGCCAAATGAGGTTATCCTGTTCAGGTTAGGAAAACAAGACGAGTTGAACTAGAAGGAGAACGGGATAAGAGGTAAGCTAGCAGTTTATAAGAAATTGTCCCGACCTAACCTAAATCCTCGAATAAGGTTTTAGAAGGTCAAGTCGACTGATTTTCCACCAGGAAGCTTCCTGGTCAGTTCATCTTGAGTAAACGGCCCAAGATTCGTGGGTTCTGTTTCCGGGATTTCGGAAAGGCCCCACTTGGAGAAAGCTATAAATATCTAAGCCCCAAGGCTGAGAAAGGTATGACATTATGATCATTTTCTTCTTTCTTTGCTTATTCCGATATCAAGTCATTTAACGGACTTAAGCATCGGAGTGGTTTCCATCAGAAAATCCCCCGGTGGTCCATTCTAACGTGTCTTTGTTGGAATAGGTTGAGATATTCTCAGGGAAAGGAGCAGGTGTTCTTGGTGTAATTCTCAGGGCGAAACAGTGTCAGAAACATGTTCATCCATTTCATTTGCCTATCTCTAAGATGCTATTTTATTCATATTATTAGCATGTTTTAGGGTGTACGGATATTGAATAACAAATTCATGTACCGGGTCTGCCTCCATAATATCCTTAGACGCTTTAGCCAGGTCTCATTCCTTATCCTCTCAAGTAATCGCGAGGGTATTTATCATTGTTCGGGTTGGCAGTTTCGGAAGATTAACGTCCCAGATCAGCTTTTGTAAGACCCCAATCTTTGGGGTTGTTGGGTAGCCATCAATGTGATTCAAATCAATTGTCGGGTATCAAGTTTTAACAGACATAGAGAGTTAACTTCTAATGATTGCAAACTATCTCGTCTCGAGGGCGAAAAGGATGATAATATTCAGGGTACCACAATATAAACATGATTCCCGACATGTCTGCCTCATCAACGAACTCGTTATTTAGAATTTTAAAAGAAAAATTGGAAGACCTTATATTCGTCCCCCCCCCCCCCCCCCCCCCCCCCCCCCAAATAGCTTTATGACGCCTATCCCATTTGCAAATCTAAGATTTCTATTTCCAATGCTTTCAAAGTTAGAGTCAAGACTATCCAGCACCACCTCATTATCGAGAACCTCTTTCCCTTTGTTACCGGTTTTAACACAAGTAAATTTTGTAGACCCATCCCTATGAGAATGAGAACACCTTATACTCCTTGGAGCAATGACTGTATTAGGTGATGACAAGATACCAAAGCATGCCCCACCGTGTTATAATTCTTACGAAAATCTGGTATATTTTCATAAGAGAATTTAACAAAGTTCAAATACCCCGAGTGTTCGAGCATCAATCTATCTGGCAACAACGTAGATAGGTCCACCTCAATTAGAAATCTTGCAATAGTAAAGATAAAGTGATGTAAAGTATGAGCTTATCATCCGAAGAACTAGGCGTAGTACTTTTTCAAGTGGTAGACATTCCATATTCTTGGTAGATCTTTTCCATTCGCATCTTCGAGCACATATGCTCCTCCTTATAATACCTTGATTACCTTAAATGGACCTATCCAGTTTGGATCTAGCTTCTTGATGGTGTAGATTGCATCAGCACGCTTCCAGACGAGGTCGTAGACCTGTAAGTATCATCGTTTCACTTTTTTATTAAAGGCCGCTTGAATTCTTTGTTTATATCTTAATACACGCGTTGCGGCCTTTTTGCATATTTCCTTAATTGTTTCGATAGCTCTTTGGCTAGTTGTTCATTCTGTTCCACACTGAATGTTGATAGCCATTGTGATCCTCCCATTATTTCTGCCGGGATGATAGCTTTCATTCCATAACTAGGCTGAAAGGTGATTTGCCTGTAGTAGTTCGTGGAGTTGTTCAATAAGACCATAAGACGGATGCAAGATCTTCATGCCAAAGTCCTCCTGCTTTCTCCAGCCATAATTCAATTCCCTGCATGATGATACAGTTAGAGACTTCGACATTTACGTTAGCTTGGGGATGTGCCACAGAGGCAAATCGTTGCTTCATCCCCATCTGTTTGCACCATTCTTGGATCATCTGTCCATTAAATTGGGTTCAATTGTTTGAGACCAGCACTCGTGAAACGCCATATATGCAAAAAATACTGTTAAAAATAAAATCAATGATATCTTGCTCGCCTATGCCCGTCACAGCCTCGGTTTAGACCCACTTCGTAAAGTAGTCCACAACAACCACCAAGTATTGTTTATTGCCGGGTGTTCTTAGAAAGGGGCCCACAATATCAATCCCCCACTGCACAAAGGGTCAAGGCGGGCTCATAATTATTATATCTTCCGCGGGCACATGAATGATGGGCGCGTGCATCTGACATTTCCTATAGGTCATAACGAGTTCGCCTGCCATACTTTTCATCCTAGGCCAAAAGAAACCACCTTGCAATGCTATTCCCACCAATGCTCTGCTCTTCGCGTGGTCACCACAACACCCGATTGTAGGCCGTGGCATTCACTAGGGTCAAATGATATTATTGGTCCTAATGTTAAATTTTCCCGTGTTCTTTTTATCTTACTCGCTTTTGAATCGGGAATTATGTTTCGAGGTAGTATACTTATTCCTTACATACTGTGTTTGCGAAAAATCTCACGTCTTTTCCTCAAGGACTCGATGTCCCTCTTTCCGACAGACGACGCCACTTGATGCGACCAAAAAGATTTGTGCTTCAAGCATAGGGGGTACTGACCTTATATATGTGATCAGCGACCTGAATAACTTCGAATAACCGTGAAGCGACCTGATTGATCTCTAATGGAATCCTGGCGACCCGTTAGATCCTGCAAAACAAAACCCATCCAAGGCGGAGGATGGCCCCAGCGTAGGCCCTCCGATGCCTAAGTTAGATAGGGCTTAAGAGATAGGCGAGAGCCATTAAAGTGAGAGAGATCTCAAGAGCGTAGGATGTAAAAATCAACTTAGAGAGAGAGAATGAGGCCTGAGTTCTCTTTATATAGACAAGAGAAGTATTCCCAATCTAGGGTTTCCTTCTCCTATCATAAATAACACAACCGACTCAGAATTAGGATTCCTCCTATATGTTAAATTCCCATAATTGATAGAGCTCTCGCTGAATTACTGTATTAGTCGTGGGCCAATAAGCCTGTTTATAGGATTCAGTCTACCGGGACCCCATAGAATAGCATGCGTTAGCTAATCAAAAAGTCCAAATCAGGAAGCCCAACCTCAACGTCGAGCTACCACTTAGCGCCAAGCTTGGTATAATAGTACTTATATCAAAAGAGTTCGCCACCTCACATAAGAGCTCGCCACTACTATGCAATAGGTCGCTACCCTTCAAAACAGTTCGCCCAGCTCCTCGAAGGATTGCTCCTTCTAAGAAATGAGGTCGCTTACTGAGACTACTTACTAAGATACTCATAAATACCTACATGTTAGCAACGTGGATATTTGATGTCGTATCAATGAGGCATACGAAGTTTATGATGGACAAATTACGAAAGAAGATTGGTTAAAGTTCGTCATATATAGTGAGACATCAGAATTTCAAGTAAGTATTTTTATTTTTATTTAATTATAAATCTAATAATTCTAATTCACATTAAAGTTGAATTTGATGCTTTGTGGTATGCACACCTTTTAAGCTTGCATTTAGAATATTACTTATGAAAATATTTTTAAACTTTCAATATCATCAATTGGGCCAATTTAATTAATGATCTTCCTTGGCAAAAAAGTCATTTTTTCCTTTTGAAAGATTTTTGTCGAGGATATATTTTTTAGAAATAATTTTAACAATTTGTTAGTAATATTTATTTATATCATTTTATCTACAACCAATATTGTATGTCGAAAACTAGTAATTGATTTATAATATTAATATTTAAAATTGATTGAATTAAGCCAGTGATTTTTAATTTTTTTAAACTACACAAAACTAAAAACTATCTGACAGAAATTACATATATACTTTTATGCCATCGACGAACAACAAATATAATTGTTGGGACAATTATAAGGAGTTTATGATAATAACTCTACCTAGAAAATGTCTTAGAGTATACAAGAAATTTCATGTGTAAAAAATGTTGCATTTATAATGTTTCTAATTTTTTTTTCTATTTGGCGATGTTATAAATTATATCAATATTTTTGACATTAACTTAGTGAAAAAATAGCAAGCATGCACTAATGAATAAGCATTCCCATATCATGGGGTGTTGGGAATACGCCAAAAGCATAAAAAAAGTGGCAAGAGAGTGGGCGAAATAATCATTTTTTGCCTAACTCGTCAATCGAATCCACTCAGTCAACTGAAGAAATGCCACGTTATTTTTATTAGTTTTGTGCCAAGACGTGTCTAAATGAGAAGAATGAACTAGTGTTTCCGGTTAATAGTGAAGATATGCACAACAAAAAGAACTATTGGTAAGTAACATTTACGACTTTAGTTTATCTATAAATATAAAGGGTTAAGATATTTGCAGGAATTGGGTTAAACCACTAACTTTATTTAAATTTCAATTAAAACCAAAATTCTAAATTTTTCTAAAATGAAAAACTAAGCCTTTTTCTAAATGTTTCAAATTGAATCACTTCTCTATTTATTTCAGGTGACCAGATTCCATTCTGACCGACCAAATTTTACAAGTCACGGGAACTGCAACATTTTCTTTTACTCCATATTTTTTTTCTCGGCCTTACCTTTTCCAGCCACCGTTGGCCATCACGTTGTTTTCTGCATAATCAAATATTTTTTTTAAAAAAAAAAATTCCTGAAGACCACAGACCAAATTTTTAAAAAAATCCAAATACGTGTTTTTTTAAATCAAATCAAAGAATCAGATTTTAACAACATTATGAAGAGGATTTTAACATGTCGTTGTTCCAACCCTCTATAGGAGAAAATAAATCAGTACGTTCTTATTTTATCAAAATAATATGAAATAAAGTAATGTATCGAGAATATAACAAACAAATGACTAATGTGGAACTTCTTTTTTTGTCGGGATAGTTTAGTATACTCATTCTTAAATAAACTGAATCCACCTCTGGTTTCTCAATTTCTGCACACATGGTTTATGTTTAGTGATAATTATTTAGATTTCATGTTTAATTGTTTATTTATTTAGTTTTGCTCCATTTATTTCATTTTTTAATTTCTGGATTTTTAGTATATTCTGATTTTGATCCTTTCTCATTTGTTTTAGTTGTTCACTCATTTGTTCCAAGTAGCTCTCTTTCTCTCATTCTTTTTTTACATTGTGCATGTGATTTTGGTATCTATTCGAGCATGGGAGTGTGAATTATGATGGGCAATGTCTCTCTCAGCGATATAATGTATATGAAGAATGTCCATCTGTGTGTTAATAGCTGGTGTTTGTGCCAATGAGTTTAGTCATAGAACTGATAAGGTGTTATTATTGTATGAAGATCAACAATAATTTAGATACAACACAAGACTGATCAATGTCGATGTTTTATATATTGATGATATTCCTTCCGCAAAATTATGTACACTTACATATTTAACAATATTCCCTAAAGAAATTATATACACTTGCATACTTATTATTAATTCTAACTTATATTTGATTTAATTTTAATTTTTTCTAAAGGATAAAGTGCAAGAGGACAATGCTAAAGGGGCGTGGAAGCCTAATGGGCAGCATGATATGTTATCTGCTATCATTGGGAAGCCAGCTCATCCTGGGCGTGCTAGAGGTTTTGGTGGTGATGTTGGATATTCCTAAGCTTTTGGAAGGTCCAAGTGAAGTAAGATCCAGGAAAAAAGTTCTTTAAGTGGGAAGCAATACACAAAACAAGAGCTGAGATTCAAAGTGAATATGAGACACCATTGAAGAAGGAAGTTGATGAATTAAAGTAGATGGCCAGACAAATGCAACAAACTTTAGCCTAAATAGGAATTAAGGGTTCAAATACATTTCTTAATGGAGGATGACCTATTTCACCTAGATATCTAGAGAGTGGACCTTCCGTGGATCCCAATCCAACCTCAGATTTTGTTGTAAGTGTCTTATTACTTATTTATTTAAGTGAAAATGTTTTAACAGAAATTGTATTGTTGATATAAACTAGTTTATTATTTTATTTAATTGTAGTTTGGTTTTATAAGTCAATTAATTTATTATATTGTTTATATAAGATGGTTTTATCAGTGTAGATTCATGGCCCTGACAACTTGAGTCATGTTTAATACTTCTAATTCAAGCTTTATTGGCTTTTCTAAACATGTTTATATAGGATGGTGCTATGTGTAGTCTTGGATTGAAGAAAAAATCTGCAAATGAGGATGATGTGGTTGAAAATTGTTGCTTTTGCTGAAGTATACAAGCCTAACCCCGAACGAAAGATTCGAAATATACCAATGCTTGATAATCATATGAGAGTGAATATCACAATGGTTAATGATGGATTCGATGAGTGGGCACTACCTGTTACTAATGATGTTGACGATCAGTTCAAATTGTCAGAAGCTGTGGGTACACTTGTCCAATGGCCTAGAGATTTGATATTTCTTAAAGGAGAGGTAATTTATTATTTTTCCTTACAGTTCCACTCTATTTAATATTTATTATTTAATGATACAATGTGAGATTTGAGATATTTAATTATGTGAAATAATATTAAAATATTTAAATAATATTATAACAACCAATAGCATCATTTGACAAGAGAAGTACAACTAAGGGTAATAAGAATGCTTTGTTCCTAAAGCTTCTCCACGAGAGAAAGAGATTCTTTCTAGGTTTCCTTTGTCCAAAATGAAAATTTTAAATTTGCTTAAAGAGGATGTGTTAGAGCTGCATGAGATGTTTGAATTATTGGAACCATAACATTGCCAGTTCCATCCTTCTTCTGAGGAAACGTTCCACTACATGAGTAATGATATAGAGATTATCATCAATCGAGAAGATTTGAGTCAATTCTTATCTTGTGATAGTCTCAACGTCTCCATTTTATAAGGTTTCATGTAATTTACTTACTGCACTTTTAATTAATTTATACATTATTTTTATCAATTATTTTGAACATCGTTGTTTAATTATTCCATATAATTCTCTAATTTAATAATTATGCAAATACATGTCAAGTATATTTAAAGAAATTGGAGATACATATATTAAATTCTTGTGCCCTTTGATTTGTTCTTATGCACACTTCACAAGTGATAAAAACTCTACACAATCGCATTTGAAGCTTGCCATGTTGAAAAGCTTTGAGAGTGATTTAATTTTTCTGCCATATAACAAATTGTATGATTTATTAATATTGGTTTCTTTACGATTATTTATGTCATATTTTTTTGTATCAAAATTTCATATTCATTAGTTTTTCAAAGTCGTAGCGTCCTCGATACGATCTGGTTTCAAGATATTCTTAAAGAAAATATCTCGGGAAAGGTCACTTACCCTGTCATCACCTTTGGTCCTTGTTTCCTCGAACGATGACGGAGCCTCCGTCTTCGCTGCTCCTCAGATTGGGTATCTAAGACAATATTTCTCATGCGATGATGTTGTAGGACCTAGCTCTGCCTTTTCATTGAACGTACTCCATACGCATCCCTGTCTGGCCTTGCTTAACGTCGATCTCTTTATGCGTGATGTGATCTACCCACTCTCACCCGTACTATACCTAGCCCTAAGTGGGTAAGCACTTTCGGTCCGACCTGTCAAGTCGGTCCTCCAAGCATCTTGAAGTGTTGCCCTACCTCTTGAATCTTAACAGCTCGCTCGTGGGTTCAATGAGCTACTCGAAAGGGTCTCCACGAACTCAACACCCAATGGCACAATTGACTGGTGTTTCTTGCGCATGGTCTCCGATTCCTCGGTGACTGGGATGGCCTCGGCATACTCAACACCCGATAGCATAGTCGTCTGATGTTTCTTATACATTGTTTCCACCTCCCTGGTGTTTGGAATAGCCCCTATGTACTCAACACTCGATACCCACGTCGATCGATGTTTCTTGTACATTGTCATCACTTTTCTTACGTTTGGAATAGCCCCCATGTACTTAACATCCGATGGCATAGTCGATATGTGTCTCATGTACATTATCGCTACCTTTCCAATATCTTGGACCGTCGATGGCACTCTTGGCTTTGATCTTGCCATGTCCACTGATTTGCCTGATCCGCCCGTTAGATTGACACTCATCGTTTCGGCAATCTTGATACGTGGATTTCCAGGTGTTGTCCCTGTCTTCACTAGCACTAGAATGGTCCTAATCATTATATCCCAATATTTTAGTTCCTCTAACATAAACCCGTTTGCAGCCCAATTAGATGATTTGTCTCGTGGGTTCATCATGTCCACCCCTTGTGATTATTCTACAAGTACCCGCACTTCCGCTCTAATGGTCCCCGCTGATGCACTTCCCACTCTGGTTGTTCGATGCCTATCTTTTCTCTGATAAGCCACGTCAATGTGGTTGGCAGTTCCATATGAACCATTTTTTCTAGTCCCGATCCTTTATCTATATGACAGCCCTGAGCATCCCGCACGTACACTGCTTATGACATGGTCTCGGTCGCCATATCAACATGGGCTTGAATAGGGTTTGGGACACCATCATGCCCCCATAAGTTGGATTGGTGTAGTTGCCTTACCATGGTACATCTTTAGTTTGCTAGTAAGGTTTGTGATGCCTTGCTGCCTCTCCAAGACTACCCTTGTCCCTTCATTCTCACTAGATATGCTGATCGTTGGTTCGATAGAGAAATCCAACGATGTTGTTAACCTCTATCAGAACTTAACCACTTGGCCCATTTTCACAGCACAGGGATTTACCCAATTCCTATCAAGGTGTTGGAAAAATTCCAATCTCGTGTTTCTGGCAATCTTGCCCCTCAGCAACTCAATTCTCCAAGGCCTAGGTGTTCCTGTCGCACCGACCTTCCTCTTCCTATCTTGTTACTCGAGAAATACCTTGATAAATTCAGCCTCTATTGATGTGGGTTGTGGGACCACACGAATAGCCACAAGCCTATGAACAATATTTCTCCACACTCAGTGCCCCCTCATGGTTAGCTCATCTACCAAACCCTTCACTAATCTTTTGAATCAGGTTGGTCTAGTTTGCTTCCTCGAACCACGCCGCTTGCCGATAGACGTTTTGCACCTCTCATGTCCGCTGCTTCACCATTATAATCCCCGGTCTCAAGGGTTGATGTGCCCTTAGCCTCGTGCTCCCGTAGTCAATAAAACCACTTTTCGATCTCTTTCCACAAGTAGATGATTAGAATTACCAGGGTAACTAGTAGCTTGGGGCCGTTGTCATCGATTACAATGCCACAAAAGTATTGACCCATCTTGCACAAGGAATAAGTTGATAACCGGCAAGGTCTCAACCCTTCGAATAGCTCTGGACCTTGGTCAGGATCGCACGTTTGCACCATGCAGCCCCTCATGATCATGGCTCTAACTAGGCCGACTCCACCAATCAGGCTGTGAGTCTGCGCCACCATCTCTGAAATGGTCCTATCCCATCACTGGATCTCACCTAAACTTGAGTCAATGACTTGTACAAGGGTTAGATAATACCCTTTAGCCCCTGATCTATCTTGTACATGGGTTAATTCCAACCCACTCACCACAAATCTAACTTGTACATGGGCTTGAATTTGCCCATCCACCTCCGTCTTTGTCAGTCCATGGTCTTGATGTTGTCCATCCACCGTTGATCTTGGTAAAATGAATACTAGGGCATATATCTAATATTCGATGTCTACTAAAGTGATTTTTGGCTTCAGATCTGGCCTAACTCTAGGCTACTCACGAATTGAATACCCACATAACATGACACACAGGCATTGTGACGGTCCATCTTTTCCTTCACGTGTAGATCTTCAAGGGAGCTTCGATTTCCCTCAGAACCTATCTGAATTTTCTAAGATGTCACGACCGTCCATGTTCCTTCCTTGTTTTGATTGAACTCTGCCGAAAGAATCACCTAGGAACTGATCGCAGGAGTAGATGTGGCACCAACTGTCTTTGGAGTGAGGATCGCATCTGAACTAGTCAGATGAATAGCTCTGATACCAACTGTCATGAGCCTATCCCTTGAGGTGGGATAGTGCAGCAAAATTTGCCCGTATGGCGCCAATCATGTCGGCTCGAGCATATCAGATAAGCCACGAGGCATCTTGGCTAACCTACTTTGGGAGTCGGTTAGGAAACCAATAAGAACATGTAAGAAATGGTGAACAAGAGTTGGGAGAATAATAGTTGCATTAGAACCCTTAGAACTCGTTGATAACAATACAATAGGACAAGAGGCCTATTCATACTACACTACTATGTTAGGGTTAGGGCTGGCTTGCCCCTTCCTCAAGCTACTCTACTAGCCCAACAACTTGGCCCACAAGCGCCGCTTGGTTAGAAAAATCCTAGAAGAATCTAGATGTTATACGGAAGCCTAGTACGTCCAGCTCATTAAACACGTATGGGAAACTCGTCCATTAAGGTAACCATTCTAATCTGATAAAAGCTCTATACAAGGAAATGTAATGTACAAGAGATCTCCTGGCCATAGGAGACTCCACTTGGGGTTGTAGCTCTATGAAGCCGGATTGGCCCAGCATGTCCCGAACATCTCGCCTTGGGCTTCCTGAAGTAGTTGGCTCGTGATGATGGTTCTTTGCCACACGCAATGTTACTCACCATGCCCAAATAAGCTGGGCATAAAGGACCTTGGGGTACCTCCCCTTGTGCCGCCACTCACATCCCTTTGCCCCAATGATATACAGATCCTTACCTTGTGCCTTGTCCTGGCCTCCGTACTTTCACGCCTTGCTTGTCGGCTGCGTATGTCCCGTTGATGTGTCCCACATCCTGTTGCTAGTCAGTCTGTACATCTTGGCTATGTTGCCTAGCTCATGGCGCCATGTGCCCGTCCTTGTTACCACATGTGTCGTACGTCCCGGCAGTCCTGGAATTAAGCCTTGGTCCTGTCAAAACACTTACCCAGCGCCTTGCGCTTGTCATTTGTTCCATACTTATACATGCAGGACTCGCATAATCGAGTTCATGGTCACGGGTCGTGTCATAAGGCATCGACATTTTGTAATATAGATACTAAGGCATTAAGGTATTACAATATAGGTCTTCTTCGATACTTTTATGAGGTTGAACGAAGATGAGGTTGAGCTAAGGCATTGATGTTTTTAAATATAAGTCTTAATTGGCAATTTTACAAGGTTGAACAAGGACTAGGACAATCCAAGGCATAAGAATTTGCAATATAGGTCTTGTTCAATGCAATTTTGAGTTAGAATGAGGACAAGGTTGAACTAAGTCATCAATGTTTTTTAATATAGGTAATATTCTATGCATTGATGATTTTAAATTAGGATGAGGTTGTGCTAAGGCATCGATTTTTTACAACATAGGTTCTATTCAATGCTTTTTATGAGTATGAATTAGAACAAGGTCAAATGAGAACAAGGTTGATCTAAGGAGTCGAAACTTTACCGTAGAGGTCTTTTTTGATGCTTTTTTGAGGTCGAACAAAGACGAGTCAAGCTAAGGCAATAAAATCTTACAATATGTCTTGTTCGATGCTTTTATGAGGTTGAATGAGGATGAAGTCGAGCTAAGCATTTGATGTTTTGAAATATAAGTCATAATCGATGCTTTAATGAGATCGAATGAGAACAAGGTCAAGATAAGGCAATGACATCTTGTAATTTTTGTCTTGTTCAGTATTTTTATGAGTTTGAAAGAGGATGAGGTCGAGCTAATGAGTTGAATTCTTATAATATAGGCCTTTTTCAAATAAGCCAATTCATTTGGGACCCTATAGATCCACTCTTTTTCCTATTCAAAGATCATCCCCCTTTAGCATTGTCCTCTTGCTTTTATGAGAAAAAGAGGGTGAGGTCGTGCTAAGGCGTCTATGCTTTTTAATATAGGTCCTTTTGGATGATTTGTCTAGGTCGATATAAAGCGTTGATGTTTTGTAATGTAGGTCATGTTCGACACATTTATAAGGTAAAAAAATGAGAATGTCGAGGTAAGGCATCAATGCATAAGTCTTGTTCAACGTTTTTATGAAGTTGAACATGCACCAGGTCAAGCTAAGGCATCGATATTTGGTAATATAAGTCATGTTTGACAGCTTTATGTGGCCAAACATGGAGAAGGTCGAACTAAGGCATCGATGTTTTGTAATATATGTCATGTTTAATTCTTTTATGAGGTTAAATGAGGACGAGCTTGTGCTAAGACATCGAATTTTTACAACATAGGTCGGGTTCGATGCTTTCTTTACTGAGGTCAAGATAAGGGGTACAATTCTTGTAATATAGATCATGTTCGAACTTTATGAGGTTGACCGGTGACGAGGTTAATTTAAGGCATCGATGATTTTTAATAAATGTCATATTTGATGCTTTTATGAAGTTTAAAAGGCGATCTCGAGATAATGCATTGATATTTCTTAATCTATGATTTTATGAGGTCGATGGAGAGAAGGTCAACGAAGGCATCAAGGTATTATAACATAGGTCTTGTTCGACATTATTATGTGGTCAAACGAGAATGAGGTCAAATTTAGATATTGATGTTTTATAATATAGGCCATGTTCGTTGCTTGTATGAGGTCCAAGGAGTATATGGTTAAGTACAAGCATCTATGTTTATTAATTAGGTTGTATTCGACTCATTTATGAGTTAGAACAAGGATGAGGTCGAGTTAAAGCATCAATATTTTGTAATATAGTTATTGTTCGACGCTTTTATTTGGTCGAATGAGGACGAGGTTGAGCTAAGGCAATGGCAATGTGTAATATAACTTATGTTTAATGCTTTTATGAGGTCCAATGAGAACAAGGTTGATCTAAGTAGTTAAAATTTTACAACATAGGTCTTTGTGGACTCTTTTATGAGTTCGAGCAAGGAGTAGCCAAGACAAGGAGTCAGCATTTTACAATATGCCTTGTTCGATGCGTTTATGATTTCAAATGAGGAGAATGTCAAGGTAAGCATTTTATGTTTTGTAATTTATATCATAACCTACCCTTTGATAAGATTGAATGAGGATGAGGTCGAGCTAAGACATCGATATTTTGAAATATAAGTCTTAATCAACACTTTTGTGAGGTCAAATGAGGATGAGGACGAGCCAAAGTGTCAACATTTTACAATATAGGTCGAATGGGGATGAGGTTAATCAATCGATATTTTTAATATAGGTAATATTGGATGCTTATATGAGGTCAAATGAGTATGATGTTGTGCTTAGTAATTTACATTTAAATACATAGATTGTATTCGATGCTTCTATGAGTTTGAATGAGTACGAGGTCGAGCTAAGGAATCGACGTTTTGTAATATACGTCTTGTTTGATACTTTTATGAGGTTAAACAAGGATGAGGTCGAGCTAAGTTGACATTTTGTAATATAGATATGTTTTAGTGAGGTCAAACGAGAACAATGTTGATCTAAGGAGTCGGCATTTTACAATATAGGTCTTTTCTGATGCTTTTATGAGGTCGAGCAAGAAAGAGCCAAGATAAGGCATCAATATTTAACAATATAGGTCTTGTTCTATGCTTTTATGAGTTCGACAAAGATGAGGTCATGCAAATCATTTGATGTTTTGAAATATAGATCATGATCGATGCTTTTCTGAGATTGAACGAGGACGAGGTCGAGCTAAGACATCGATATTTTGTAATTTAGTTTTTGTTCGTCAATTTTACTTGGTTGAACGAGGACATGGTTGACCTAAGGCATCTATGTTTTGTAATATATGTCATGTTTGATACTTTTATGAGGTTAAATGAGGAAAAAGTTGTTCTAAGGTATCGACTTTTTACAATAGGTCGTGTTCGATCCATGCTTTAATGAGGTCAAGCTAGGGGTCCAAGTTTTGTATTATAGGTCATGTTCAACGCTTAATGAGGTTGAACGTGGATGAGGTTTATTTAAGACTTCGATATTTTTTTTAATATAAGTCTTGTTTGACACTTTTATGAAGTTGAAAAGGACGACGTCGGTCTAAGGAATTGATATTTCATAATATAGGTCCTAATCAATATTTTGATGAGGACAAACAGAGACAAAGCCAGCCAAGGCCTTAAGCTATTACAATATAACTCTTGCTCGACACTTTTATGAGGTCGAACAAGGATGAGGTCAAGCTAAGGCATTTATGTCTTGAAATACAAGTCTTAATCGATGCTTTTACGAGGTCGAACGAGGATGAGGCAGAGCCAAGGCATCAACATTTGCAATATAGGTCTTGTTCAATTCAATTTTGAGTTCGAATGAGGATGAGGTCTATTTAAGTCATCGATGTTTCTTAATATAGGTAATGTTCAATGCTTTTATGAGGTTATATGAGGATGAGTTTGTGCTAAGGCAACGATGTTTTACAACATAGGTCGTGTTTGACGCTTTTATGAGTTTGAATGAGGATGAGGTTGAGCTAAGGCGTCGATGTTTTGTAAGGTCTTATTCGAAACTTTAATGAGGTCAAACGAGGACGAAGTTGTGTTAAGGCATCGACATTTTGTAATATAGCTAATGTTTATTGCTTTTATGAGGTCAAATGAGAAAAATGTTGATCTAAGGAGTTGACACTTTATCGTATAGGTCTTTTCTGATGATTTTTTAAGGTTACATGAGGACGAGTCAATCTAAGGCTTTAACATCTTAAAATATATGTCTTGATCGATGCTTTTATGAGGCGAATGAGGATGAGGTGGAGCTAAGCATCCGCTATTTTGAAATATAGGTCATGATCGTCGCTTTTATGAGATCGGACGAGAGCGAGGTCTAGTTAAGGCATCGGCATTTTGTAATTTAGGTCTTGTTTGACATTTTTATGAGTTCGAAAGAGGACGAGGTCGGGCTAATGCATCAAAATTTTGTAATATAAGTCATGTTCGACTATTTTATCTGGTTGAACGAGGACAAGGTCGAACTAAGGCATCTATGTTTCATAATATATGTCATGTTTGATGCTTTTATGACGTTAAATGAAGAAGAGGTTGTGTTGAGGCTTCAACATTTTACAATATAGGTCGTGTTTGAAACTTGCTTTAATGAGGTCAAGATAAGTGGTCAAATATTTGTAATATAGGTAATGTTCAATGCTCTAAGTGGTCAAACGAGGATGAGGTAAACTATTATAATTATTTAGTATTTTAGTTATTTATTTATTTAATATACTATTGGGTCGTCTACGAAATTATTCGATTAAAACTCAAGTTCATCTTTTATTCGTTTCTTTTTTGAACATAAAAAACGAAACCCAACGGCTAACTTTTTTCCAAAAATAATTTCATCCTTGGTTTATAAAGAAAATCCCAAACCAACTCCAATTTTCAGCACAATTCTTCTTACGGCCGCAATAGGTAAACTATTCATTGTTTTTCTAAAAAAAAAATTCAAAGAACAACCAAACCATTCGATCCTAACTTCCGGCAGCCATCGTAACTGGATCGGCTGCCGATTTCTAATCAACGACAACCATTCACCCCTGCCAAAATCAAAATTCGCCAGACACCAAACAATTTCTGACCAAAACCCACATCCCAAATCTTCATTACCACCCCCAGCCTTCAACCACCGCCGAAATGGAATCCAGCGCTCATCCATCGTCGTCACCCTCCCAATCGTTCCCGACTGAAACACCTCCTACTGGCCCCAAATCGGACCCCTGTCAAACCAAGTTCATACCGAGCCATAACCGTGGCCGATCGAAAAAAAGGCCGAACCGCCACCCCAACCTTCAGCGGCCGATGAAGAACAAGCCGGAAATGCCGAGCGGAGCAGAGTAGCGCCAGCACTTCCAGATGCCGACGACGATCGAGGAAGGGAGAGGTCCGTCGATTTCCCACTGCCCGACTTGTCGTGGCCTTCGCCACTTGTAACTGCTATGGGTTGCTGCCGCCGACGACCGAAGGAGGAGGGGTGTTGGCCGAATTCTGGAAATTAGAGGAGGAGGTCTCGCCGACGGGACTCGAACGCCGCCGCCCAACTTTTCGTCGCCATCGCTGTCGATTTGCCAGTGCAGCGCCAATTCCCATTTCCCGATTTCGAATTGGAGAAGAAGAGGAGGAGAGGAAAGAGACGGGCTGAATCATTTAAGGGCTGGGTTTTCTATTTATACCCCAACCCATTTCCAAAAAAACTTACAATTGACCCCAGCTTTTTGCCATTCTTTCCATTTAACCCCCAGTTTACCAAATACTTTAATTCAGCCCTTCAATTTATGAGAAACCTCAATCTAGCCCCAATAAATCTTATTAAATTCCAATTCAGTCCAGCTATATTATTTTATTAATAATAATATTATTATACATTTGTGAGTTTTATATATATATATATATATATATATATATATATATATATATATATATATATATATATATATATTAATATTTCAAAATTTATTAGATATTTATTAATTATTTATACTTTTAAATTGATTAGGTGACGAGCAAAATGGGACATAGGATTCAATTACATCTCACTCGACTGTTCCACGACTTTTTACGAGGTAGGGACCACCGACTTGTCTTGTGCTAAATCTTATTTCTCAATTTTCGTGTTATGTGTATCATGTATTCTCGAGTACGACTTATTTATAAAACCGACCTATATAGCCAAAGGAGTCATTCAAAATGTGCTATCCACGAATTACACCGGTGGCCGCAAAAGTTGTCATCGCGTTCTAGCTGCAGTCAAAGTATTTCTACAATAATTAAAACCGCTGGCCGCAAAAGTTGTCATCGCGTTTTAGCTGCGTAGTCAAAGTCGACGTCCTTTTAAAATATCCATAAATTAGAACCGGTGGCCGCAAAAGTTGTCATCACGTTCTAGCTGCAGTCAATGTCTACGTTTTTCCAAAATGTTATTCTATGAATTATACGGTTAAATGTTCTATTTTTGAGTTTTATGAATTACGTGAGATATATCGGTATAAATATTGAGTACGTTGAGCTCATCCCAAATCAACGATATTTTTTTCAGGTACAAACAAAGATATCGAGTGAATGGGAAACGAGGGAGGAATTGAAGTTTTTGATTTTTGTTTTTATGCTTTAAATAAAAGTCGATCTAGACACAAATAGTACTCTATCTATCAATTCCACCGATAGCAATTTGATTATTTATATTATGAACTTTCCGCTACGTAAATTTGAACATTTTAGAAATTATGAATTTTTTATATTGTTATTATGAAAATTCGATATTTATTGTTATGCCAAGATTTCTTCAATTATTTTCAATATATAAAACTATTTCGATTTAGTGAAATCGGAGCGTTACAAAGGTGGTATCAGAGACAAGGTCTTGTTTGGTTCTGTAGACTTGTCTCATTTGTAAAAAAAAAAATTTAAATAAAGATTTAATTTCAATAGTTTTTATTTCCTCCTCGTTGAATGTTCATCGATATCCTCAAGGTACAAGAATTCATTGCAAGTATTCAATTATTCATTTAATTCCATGTTATTTCATGATTGCATTCTATATGGGTATATTTGATGATCATTGGTCCGATTGTTCTCCAAGGCATGGAGGCTTTCTCTAGTTATGAATTTTCAGATGTTGATACGGTGGGGTCATTTTTGTTAACCAAACATAAATTATGGCTCTTGGAAAGAAAATGCAGTTTTATGACTTATATTGAGAGTTATACCTCGTAAATTAATCAAGTAAACATTTTGATGGCATTAGGATAAGGCATCAAATCGAGGAAGAAGAAGCGGGAATAAGGTTAATGAAGAAAACCCAACCCATTTTGACCAAACAACCGTTGAGGCTATGGACACAACTTTCATCAACTTTTTCCAACATCTCCAAGATAATGGTTTAGGAATGGAGGAAATAACTCAAGAGAAGTGGAGCGATTCTGCCTCTACCGACCGCCCACCTTCAATGGGGGAGATGGACCCGATGCAGTGGAAGAATGGTTTAGATCACTCGAGATAATTTTTTGGATGATAGCTTGTGACGACGTGCAGAAGTTCACGTGCGCCACTTTCCAGCTAATCGAAGATGCTGATCACTGGTGGAAGGGTTATTGGAACCTATTTGGAGGAAGAACGAGATGCTCTCACTTGGAACAACTTTAAGATGGTGTCCATGGATAATTTTTTCCTGCGCTCTTATCGTGACCAAAAGGAGACCGAGTTCCTGAATCTCAAACAAGGAAGCTTGACGGTCACTGAGTATGAGAGAAGCTTTAACCAGTTGGGCCGTTTCGCTACGCACCTGGTGGACACCGATTTGAAGAAATCATTGAGGTTAAAGAGAGGCTTGAGGTCCCAACTAGCTGGTATCGTATCAGCACAAGGTGATCTTCCATACGCGGAAATGGTTAAAAGAGCCAAGTAAGTAGAGTCAAGTCTTGGAGTAGATGAGGTGAAGCCTAGACCCATAACTTTGGTGGATAAGAGGAAGTTCCAACCAAGTCAAGCAACAGAAGACGGGCGATGAGAAACCCATGTGCCAGGATTACGGTAAGAATCACCGTGGAGCATACTTGCTAGGTCAGGGAAAGTGTTATTGTTGCCACCAGAATGGGCATGTGGTGCCTTTCTGCCCCGTGTTTGGTCAAAGGTAGCAAGGCAGTGGAGTGCCAAGGCCAGGACCGACTATTGGAGGAAATGCTTAAGTGTATGCCATGGCACGAAATGAAGCTGAAGAGAATCTTGGAGTTATAATAATTATGTTAACCATCTCAGGAATTCCTGCTTTTGTGCTTTTTGATGCGGGTGCTTCGCACTCTTTTGTGTCAAAGAGATTTCATGATTTATCTAAAGTTAGGAGCACTAGAGTAGAGGAACCCTTAGAAGTTGGTTTATCATTGGGAAACGTGATGATCACAAACTTGATGGATAAGGGAGTGAAGATCGATGTAGGAGGAAAGGATCTCGAGGCTGACTTGTATGTGATCAAAATGAAAGATTTCGACTTGATATTAGGAATGAACTGACTCACGAAATATCAAGCGAAGATACAATGTCGAGAAAGATAAATAACTTTCAAACTCCTTGGGTGAAGAGATCAAGTTCTATGGATCTAAGACTAAGATGGTGCCACAAGTGTTAACAGCAATGAAGGCCATAAAGATGTTGAACAAAGAGAGATATCAAGGTCTCCTGGTGAATTTGGTTAGTAATCCAATGGTTGAGGTAACACCGCTCGAAGTGACCATTGTTCAAGATTTCAAGGATGTCTTCCCAAAAGAGTTACCAGGATTACCGACCAGTCGTCAAGTCAAGTTCGCTATTGATTTAACACCAGGGGAAGCACCCATCTCAAAGGCAACATACAGGATGGTACCTAAGTAACTACAAGAACTAAAGGCACAAATCCAAGGGTTATTTGATTTAGGTTTTGTCAGATCGAGTGTTTCACTGTGGGGAGCACTGGTCCTCTTTGTTAAGAAGAAAGATGGGTCAATGAGAATATGTGTCGATTATAGAGAACTTAATCGACTCACAATAAAGAACAAGTACCCATTACCTCGAATAAAAGACTTATTCGATCAATAAAAAGGAGCAAGTGTCTTCTCCAAGATTGACTTAAGGTCGGGGTATCATTAATTAAAGATCAAAGAGAGTGACATTCTGATGACTGCTTTTAGAACGAGATATGGACACTACAAATTTTTTGTGATGCCTTTTGGGCTAAGAAATGCTCTAGCAGTGTTAATGGATTTGATGAATAGGGTTTTCCACCCCTACTTGGATAAGTTTTTCATAGTCTTCATCGATGACATCTTGATTTATTCGAAAAATCAAGAAGAGCACGGAGAACACTTACGAATAGTGTTGGGAACACTTCGCAAGAAGAAGTTATATGCAAAGTTTAGTAAGCATGAGTTTTGGATAGACTGGGTAGTGTTCCTCGGTCACATCATCACTGCTGAAGGGATAGAAGTGGATCCATCTAAAGTTGAACCCTTTAACGGATGGGCCACTCCCATAAATGCAAGTGAAGTTCACAGTTTTCTAGGGCTAGCAGGGTACTATCGAAGGATTTTCTAAGATAGTCGTGACGATGACTCGACTTATGAGAAAAGGGGAGAAGTTCGTGTGGAGCACGAAGTGCAAGGAGATTTTTCAAGAGCTGAAGAAAAGGCTCACTTTTGCACCCATCTTGACAATTCCTGACCCAACAAAGGACTTTGTTGTTTATAGCGATGCGTCGAAACAAAGTTTGGGTTGTGTCTTGATGCACCATGGGAAGGTAGTGGCTTATGCGTCACGACAACTCAAAACCCACGAGATGAACTACCCTACGCATGATTCAGAAGTCGCGGCTTTAGTTCATGCTTTGAAGATCTTGAGACACTACTTATATGGAGGCAAGTGTGAGATCTTTACCGACCATAAGATCTTGAAGTATTTGTTCACTCAGAAGGAGTTGAATATGCGTCAAAGAATACGGTTGGGATTGGTTAAGGATTATGACTGCACCATTAAACAACCATCCTGGAAAGGCGAATGTGGTAGCTGATGCATTGAGTCGTAAGGGAGGACTGGTGAGTTTACTTTTCGAGCAAGATAAGTTGGTTGAGGAGTTCACCAAGATGAAGATCGAAATAGTGATACCTTTAAGGAACACAAAAGGGATCTTATCATCCTGACCGCTCGTCGTTAAGCGTCAAATTAAATATTTATTTTTCCTTAGCTTTTATCTACCAACTAGCAGTAGTGATAAGTAAGGGTCGATCCCACGAGGAGTGTAGTTTAATTGTGATGATTCGTATTTTACTTAAATAAATAAACGGGGTGAGAATTGTAAACTAATCTAAGAGAACAAAATAAAATAACTAAAGAATCTAAATAACGAAACAAATTAATTAAGCTCCCAGTCCTAGTTCCATTTCCACCCTCGTTCCACTTATTTAACCAATCACAATATCATAATCCATTCATCATATGCGACTAAAAACCCTAAGTAACAATAAGCTCTGCTACTCGCATTCGCCCTTACCATTTACTCAATTAAAATAAGCTCTTTAATTGATTCTAATTATTGAATAACCTAGAATAAGCTCTCTAGATTCAACCCAACAACAGCATCAATATCTAGGCAAATAGGTTAATCTAAGCAATAAACGCATAAGCTCAGTTTATTCAACCTGTGTTGTGTTACCCCTAATGATACGAGACCATTAGTTGCTTCAGAGAAATCGAAACTACGACAATTACACGGGAAGCAGTTCTCTTTCTAACAATTAATAACCAAATCCCTAATCTAGGTGGTCAATCCAAATTAAGAATTAAGCAATCATGTCATGAATTTAGTAATCACGATATGTAAACAAGATAACACAAGCAACCGCATAAGAAGAACAAAAGATAATATTGCATAAATCAATTAAACATAGTTTCACGAGGGTTTCAACATCCCTAGAACTAGATAAAACAATCTACTCACTCATGGAGTTCATAGAATAACAGGAAAATAAAGAAATAAAACATTGTTCTAAGATAGGGAAGAGATAAGAAAGCTTAGATCTTGGATTGTTGGTCTTGGATCTTCAAGCTCTAGTTTATTGGGTGATTTGGGGTCCCATCTTCAAGCCTTGGAACCCTAGGATTGTGTCAAAGTCTGTTTTTGACGAGTTTGGGTCGAGTTTATATAGAATTCCTATTTCTTGCCGCCCAAGATTCTTCCTAAAATAATTCTGCCGAGTCGGCGTCGACGGAGCGTCGACTGACGCGAACCAGCCCTCGGCATCGATGCGCATCACCCGCCTGCGGCGTCCTTCATGGGCGTCGACTGACGCCCTTCCCATCGATGCTTCAGAACATGAGCGTCGACATTGTGTCAACTGACGCCCTTCCAATCGACGCTTCAGAACATGAGCGTCGACATTTCGTCGACTGACGCCCTTCTGATCGATGCTTCAGAACATGAGCGTCGAGAGTGCGTCGACATGGCATCGAATGACATGCGCACAGCCATCGCAACACCGCACATCGCGTCGACTGACACGAGACATCCTCGGCATCGACGCGAGCCATCGACGCTACCTCCCTTATTCGCCGGTTTCCTCTCGTCGTTTGGTTGATCCTTGTCTCTCAACTTTCTTGTAAAACCTCATTCACTTATTATAGCACCAAATACTGCAAAATTGAGAAGAAATATACAATTGGTGCTCCTCCATTCGTAATAGTAGATACGCGAGAAATAAACATATGAGAATATTAAGCACATAAAAACATAGAGATTAAACCATTAATTACCGTACAATTTATCGCTTATCAAATCCCCCAAACTTAAACCTTGCTTGTCCTCAAGCAACATGAGATTAAAGCACAGGACAAACATACAATTAGTAACTCACTCAAATTGGCCAAATGAACTTATCCGGACTCTAGTCACCATCATATTTCTAGAAATCGCAAGGGTTTCATGTATTGACCTAAGTAATCCCAGCAGTTAGGCAATTCCTTTTCATATACGTCACATCAATGCACTATGGTGCCCCCTCGCTACTCGATGGTTTGACTTTATCCATCGTTGGTTACGATCAAATATCTCGTCCTCTCCCATTTTTTTATTTTTTTATTTTTTCAATTGAGGCCCGCATCTCCGCACTACCGTCCTTGACTTCATAATGATGATAAGGCGCTTGATAGGAGGATCGTCTTGATTTGGTATTTGTTTTGTTTAGTTCACCTCCGCCATGTTTGAGAATTTGATAGTGTGATGCGCCTTTTGAGCACGTGCATGAATTGTTGAGCTACTAGCATCTTCGTTGGACTTCGCTCTTTGGAATTTGTAAGCGAATGCACTTGATAAATACGGATAGGCAGCTGTTTCGGCACCTCAATTCTTTTTAATTTTTCAATTTTCTACTTTCACCATGCCGGTATACCCCAACCGAACTTTATTTGACTTCTGTTTCTACTAACGAGATATCATCACGCAATCGCCAACTTCAAGGCCCCACACAAACTCATATTAAGTACGGCAACCACAGGTACATATCAACAACACAATAATCTAAAATTGACGCCCCACAAATGAATCACAAAAGCACTAACATGCGTACCCTTGACCTCTAAATCAAATGATGACTAAAAATTTAACCGAAACATAGTTCATCAAAGCAATTCAAGGAAGTACTTTTAACCTTCTTCCTTTCAATCCCCCGGAGTTTAATTGCAAAAATTTCAAAATTTAGCAATTTTCAACACAATATTAATCTCAGTAACCCACTCCCCCAAACTTAAACTTTAGCTTGTCCTCAAGCGAACACAAAGCAAGAACAAGCAAATAATTATTCATAAGGGAAGAGTAAGGGAAAAGAAATCACCGGGGTAAACATCGAGGGGTTTTCTCGGTTCCAAATGATATTTTTCGAAAAATGCCCAATCATCCAAATCAACCAAGCTTAGTATCCCTTCAATTGCAAAAAAAAATAAAAATAAAACTTGAAAAAATAAAATAATGTAAACATTGTGTTGCCTCCCAACAAGCGCCTTTTCTTAACGTCGTCGGCTCGACGTGGTACCCCTCAATTCCATGGTGGTTTCGGTGGAGGTCTCAAAGTGCATGGAGTGCCAACGACCTCATCCTCCATAATTCGCATCCGTTTCGACGTTGGATGCTTAACCGAATCTTTCCGACTTTGTGGTGGCTTCACATAGATTTCCGCAAAGATGGTTCCGTCTATCACCACATATGGAAGATCATTGGTCTCCTCAAAAACATCATCTCGCACGCAAGTCTCCTCCGCATCCTTCATCACATGGTGCACGGTCCATGTTGGCATCGGCTTCGGCTCAGCTTTGACCTCGATAGGAGAAATGATAGAATAAGGAACATCATTTGTAAGCTCAGGCAAACTATGATCAGCACGTGTCCGCCTCATTTCTTCTTCCTCCATCTCGTATTCGTCCTCAAGTTCAAATTTCGGGTCCTTCGCATCATTGATTTTCCCCATATCTTGCAGCATGATGGCATTCACGTTCTCCATGCGTTCCTTAGTTTGAGAAGACAATCGTTTATCCAGTTGGCTTATGTGATTCGCCATTGTACTCAATTGAGCCTCGAGCCTCTTGGTGTTCGTCATCATGGCCTCCATCATCTCTATGAGGACTGGGGACGGTTCTTGTGCTTGGGGATGGTTATCATATTGTCTCAAAAAAATTTATGCCCTTTGAAAATTAGGAGGATCCCCCCACCTTGGCTCATATGGATCGTCGTTCCCCTCTTTCCATCTTCTAGGCCTCACTCCATAGACGTTCATTTCACAAATGGCTCGTAGCGTTGGGCAATCATCGGTGACATGATCGAATGTATGGCACAATCTGCATGGTCGAACAGTAGCCCTCTTAACGATGGTGGACTTTAACTCTTCCAACTGAGCTTGCAACGAACCAGTTTTTCCCTTGTTTACCGACCCCAATGAATTATCACGGTAGCCGAATTGCTGAGAATTAGCCGCCATGTTCGAAATTAACTCCCTTGCTGCCGTCGGTGTCCTGTCCATGAGTGAGCCTCCGCTTGCCGCATCTATCATGTTTCTCTCAATGAGACAAAGACCTTCATAAAAGTATTGTATTAATAACTCCTCGCCCATTTGATGTTGAGGGCAACTAGCGACGAGTCTCTTGTAACGCTCCCAATACTCATTCAATGTCTCCCCTTGCGCTTGTCTTGCTGCACAAATGTCCTTACGCAAGCTCGCCACTCGTGAAGCGGGAAAATATCTCTGCAAAAACACCCTTTCTAATGCCATCCACGTGGTAATGGATCCAGGAGGTAAGTAATAAAGCCAATCTTTGGCTAGACCCCTCAATGAAAATGGAAACGCCCGTAATTTAATTTGTTCGTCAGTTACTCCGGCGGGCTTCATGATCGTGCATATGACATGAAATTCCTTCAAATGCTTGTATGGGTCTTCGCCATCCAATCCATGGAACGCCGGCAAATAATAGATTAATCCGGATCTCAATTCGAAATTAGCATCCTCCAAGGTTGGAAACGTGATGCATAGTTGTTGATGCGGGAGATCCGGATTTGCTAACTCTTTTAACGTGCGTTCTCTACCTTCTGCCATAGTCACAAGATCTAAAAAAAAAGAATATTAATGGAAATAAAGAAAAACAAAAATTAAAAATACTAAAATGTTAAAATACGTCAAATCACAATTTAAATGCGTCACTCCCCGGCAACGGCGCCAAAATCTGACCGCTCGTCGTTAAGCGTCAAATTAAATATTTATTTTTCCTTAGCTTTTATCTACCAACTAGCAGTAGTGATAAGTAAGGGTCGATCCCACGAGGAGTGTGGTTAAATTGTGATGATTCGTATTTTACTTAAATAAATAAACGGGGTGAGAATTGTAAACTAATCTAAGAGAACAAAATAAATAACTAAAGAATTTAAATAACGAAACAAATAAATTAAGCTCCCAGTCCTAGTTCCGTTTCCACCCTCGTTCCACTTATTTAACCAATCACAATATCATAATCCATTCATCATATGCGACTAAAAACCCTAAGTAACAATAAGCTCTGCTACTCGCATTCGCCCTTACCGTTTACTCATTTAAAATAAGCTCTTTAATTGATTCTAATTATTGAATAACCTAGAATAAGCTCTCTAGATTCAACCCAACAACAGCATTAATATCTAGGCAAATAGGTTAATCTAAGCAATAAACGCATAAGCTCAGTTTATTCAACCTGTGTTGTGTTACCCCTAATGATACGATACCATTAGTTGCTTCAGAGAAATCAAAACTACGACAATTACACGGGAAGCAGTTCTCTTTCTAGCAATTAATAACCAAATCCTTAATCTAGGTGGCCAATTCAAATTAAGAATTAAGCAATCATGTCATGAATTTAGCAATCACGATATGTAAACAAGATAACACAAGCAACCGCATAAGAAGAACAAAATATAATATTGCATAAATCAATTAAACATAGTTTCACGAGGGTTTCAACATCCCTAGAACTATATAAAACAATCTACTCACTCATGGATTCATAGAATAACAGGAAAATAAAGAAATAAAACATTGTTCTTAGATAGGGAAGAGATAAGAAAGCTTAGATCTTGGATTGTTGGTCTTGGATCTTCAAGCTCTTGTTTATTGGGTGATTTGGGGTCCCCTCTTCAAGACTTGGAACCCTAGGATTGTGTCAAAGTCTGTTTTTGATGAGTTTGGGTCGAGTTTATATAGAATTCCTATTTCTTGCTGCCCAAGATTCTTCCTAAAACAATTATGCCGAGTCAGCATCGACGTAGCGTCGACTGATGCGAACCAGCCCTCGACGTCGATGCGCATCACCCGCCTGCGTCGTCCTGCATGGGCGTCGACTGACGCCCTTCTCATCGACGCTTCAGAACATGAGCGTCGACATTGCGTCGACTGACACCCTTCCAATCGACGCTTCAGAACATGAACGTCAACATTGCGTCGACTGACGCCCTTCTGATCGACGCTTCAGAACATGAGCATCGACAGTGCATCGACATGGCGTCGACTGACGCGCGCACAGCCAGCGCAACACCGCACATCGCGTCGACTGACGTGAGACATCCTCGGCATCGACGCGAGACATCAACTCTACCTCCCTGATTCGCCGGTTTCCTCTCGTCGTTTGGTTGATCCTTGTCTCTCAACTTTCTTGTAAAACCTCATTCACTTATTATAGCACCAAATATTGCAAAATAGAGAAGAAATATACAATTGGTGCTCCTCCATTCGTAATAGTAGATACGCGAGAAATAAACATCTATGAGAATATTAAGCACAAAAATATAGAGATTAAACCATTAATTACCGTACAATTTATCTCTTATCACATCCTTAGTGGTATAACCAACTTTGAGAGAAAGGATCAAGGAAACTCAAACTCAGGATGGTTTCATAAGCAAGATGAAGGAGAGAGTGCAGAAAGAAACCATCAAAGGTTTTATCTTAACGGAATATGGAGTGTTGTTTTACGAAGGAAGAATTTGTGTTCCAAAAGACGAGAGTCTAAGGAAAGAAATTCTGGAAGAAGCCCATTGTACTCCTTACGCTGCACATCCTGGTGGTACCAAGATGTATAAGGATTTGAAGACAGTGTTTTGGTGGAGGAGCATGAAGAGAGACATTGCCACCTTTGTGGGAAGGTGTCTATTATGTCAGCGAGTTAAGGCTGAACATCAACTACCACCAGGTTTGCCATTTCGTAGTAGGTTTACATCCATCGACAAGAGGTAACAAGGCGGTGTGGGTCATAATAGATCGTTTTACCAAGTCGGCTCACTTTTTACCCATCAAGATGACATTCAACATGGAACAATATTCCCAAATCAATATCCGGGAAATTGTTAAGTTGCATGGAGTACCGGTCTCAATTATGTCAGATAGAGATACGAGGTTCACTTTGGACATTTGGAAGAGCATGCAAAGCGCTTTGGGCACTAAACTGAAGTTCGGTACGGCTTATTACCCACAAACAGACGGTCAAATTGAAAGGACTAACCAGGTCATGGAGGATATGTTGAGGACCTGCATACTCGACTTGGGAAGGTAATGGGAAGCTTTATTACCGTTTGTGGAACTTGCTTAAAATAACAGTTATCAATCTACCATTGGTATGGCTCCATACGAGTCTTTGTACGGAAGAAAGTGTAGATATCCTCTGTAATGGGACGAAGTAGGGGAGAGAAAGGTTTTGGGCCCCGAACTGGTCCAAGAGACGGTTAAACATATTGGCACAATCCGAGATCTAATTAAAACTGTGCAGGATCGACAAAAGTCTTATGCGGACCGTCGAAGGTAGGATCTACATTTCGAAGTAAGCGATAAGGTGTTTTTTAAAGTAGCGTCAGTCCGAGGTGTAGTGAGATTTGGTCAGAAAGGGAAGTTGAAGCCAAGGTACATAGGGCCGTTTGAGATTCTTAAGAGAATCGGAGAATTGTCCTACGAGCTTGCTCTACCACCAAGTTTATCGAGCATTCATAACATCTTCCAGTCGATGCTAAGAAAGTATGTCTACGATCCACACCTCATCGTGAGATACGAAGAGTTGGAGGTTAATAAGGTTTTAACTTATGAGGAAGTTCCGGAAGCGGTTTTGGATCGTCAGATACACCGACTAAGGAATAAGGAGGTAACATTGATTAAGGTGAAATGGAGACATCATGGGGTGAATGAAGCCAGTTGGGAACAAGAGGAAGAGTTGAAGGCGAAGTACCCAAATTTCGGCATTTCGGGTAAGTGCGGAATTTTGAGGATAAAATTTTTCTAAGGGGGGTAGGTTGTAACACATGTGCATCATAAATACATATTTTCCATTTATTTACAATCGTGCATTAATATATAATTCCAATCCCAAACTCGTCACTATAAAGGATTTCTAATTTTAGTTTTAAATAATCTAAGAATTTTATTTAATCGAATTGATAATTCGATTATCAAATAAATTATATTTCTAAACTTTTAAAACTATTATAATTATTTAGTATTTTAGATATTTATTTAATATACTATTGGGTCATTTACAAAATTATTAGATTAAAACTCAAGTTCATCTTTTATTCATTTCTTTTTCGGACTTTAAAAACGAAGCCCAAAGATGTAGCTCGAATCCACCAAAAACCTGACCCTAAATTTCTAAAAATAATTTCATCCTTGGTTTATAAAGAAAATCCCAAACTAACTCCAATTTTTAGCACAATTCTGCATACCGCAATAGGTAAACAATTCATTGTTTTTCTGAAAAAAATTTCAAAGAACAACCAAATCATTCTATCCTATTTTTTGGCAGCCATCGTAACCGGATCGGCTATCGATTTCTAATCAACGACAACCATTCACCCCTGTCAAAATCAAAAGTTGCCGACACCAAATGATTTCCGGTCGAAATCCACATCCTACATCATCATGATTAACATGAATTTGTCTTGATTTTTGTGTATATTTGGTTAGTGTTTTAGTTAGATTTATTGTTAGTTTTGGTATAAGTTGGATAGATTTCGCATATTTTCATATTTATGTGTCTCCGATTTATTTTACCATGTTTTATATTTATTTTAGGTATTTTGAGGTGTTTTGGCCTTAAGATGGACGAGTGTGGGCTCGCGAGTGGAGTTTTAACGAGATTGGGCCTCGATTTGAAGTGTTGCAGCTGACACTGGGTACGTTGATCCACACTGGGTTACCCAGTGCAATCACAAATTCGGTAATTTTGAGCCATCGGCCCATAAAACAAGCAAGCCCAGCTCCAACGCGCCTTTAAGAAGGATACTAATATATTATTAGCAGCTGGGATACTTGGTCAAGGGGAGAAGACCTTACCTTTGAAGGATTAGAGAAAAAAAATTATTATTGGAAATAAAATCAAGATACCTCTTTGAAAAAAGGATTTGGTGAGAGAAAAGGAGACCACCCATATCCTATAAAAGGAGGGGAACGCCAGCGCCCAGAATTCGTCCTCTACACACCTCTCGAACCTCTTGGGGATGACAACCCAAGAGTGTTCTTTATTTTCTTTCTTCTATTTTTCTCAGTTTCAAATTCTAGTTTAAATCTTAGATAGTTCTTAGTTTTAATAGATCTTAGATTAATTAGTTACATAGATCTTTGTTTAATTTTTCGTTTGAATGCTGTAACTCTTTTTGATTAATTAGTAAGTTTTTAATTTCCCTTACTTAATTAGTTTCTCATACTTTTTAATTACATGCTCTTTAGAAGTTCTTATTAGAATAATTGTCCATCGTCGTCACCCTCCCAATCGTTCCCGGCCGAACCACCACCTGTCGGCCCCAAATCGGATCCCTATCCAACCAAGTTCATACCGAGCCAGACCCTTGACCGATCCAAAACGAGGCCGAAATACCACCCCAACTCTCAGCCGACAATGAAGAACAAGCCGGAAATGCCGAGCAGAGCAGATCAGCGCCTGCACTTCCAGCCGTCGGCGACGATCGAAGAAGGGAGAGGTCCGCCGATTGCCCGCTGCCCGATTTTTCATTGCCTTCACCACTTATAGCTACTAGGGTTATTTCTGCAGACGACCGAAGGAGGAGGGGTGCTGACTGAATTCTATAAATTGAAGGAGGCGGTTTCACCGACGGGACCCGAACGCCGCCGCCCAATTTGCCATCGCCATCCCCGTCGATTTGTCGATGCAACGCCGATTCCCGTTTCCCGATTTCAAATTAGAGAAGAAGAGAAGGAGAGGAAAGACAAGGGCTGAAGAAATTAAGGGCTGGGTTTGCTATTTATACCCCAGCCCTTTTTTTAAAACTTACAATTGACCACCAGCTTTTTGCCATTCTTTCGATTTAACCCCTAGTTTACCAAAAACCCAATTCAACCCTCCGATTTATGAGAAACTTCGATCCAGGCCCAATAAATCCTATTAAGTTACAACTTAGTCCTATTTTTTTTTAATATTATTATTATTATTACATCTTTGTGTATTTTAAATATATATATCCACCCATATTGTTAATTGTGCTAAATATTAATGCTGATTTGTCAAAAGGAGAGCATTTTGGGAAATAGGTGGACCAATCAGAATGATCCAAAAATGACGTGTCAAGATGTGGTTGAAAGGGATCTATTTTGGGACGAGGCCAGAATTTTGAGGGGGTATAAATAAGTACTTTTTACCTATTTTAATTATTATTAGAAGAATTAGGGTTTTATCTCTCTCTCTCTCGGCCGTCCTCCTCTCTCTACTGCTGCTCCCAAAAAAAAAACATCTCAGAGAAAGTTCTTCTTTTGTTTCTGTGTTGGTTTTATTTCACCAGTACATTGGTAAAGTTCATTTTATATTTTGCATTTCTCTATGTGCTTTGGAGTCGGTTCACGTTTCTTTATCCTCACGAGAACGTGCCGATTCATGTTTGTTAGTCGATCTATAGATAAATTTCTATTTTTGTGGGCTTTTCCAGATTCCAGCAACAGGATGACGGCGGGGCTGGAGCAACGACGAGAGAGTTACAGCGGGTTGAGATGAGTATTATTTTTTTAATTTTTAAAATCATTAGGCAAAAATTGATGTAATTGATTTAAAGCTATGGAAATTTGGGATTGTTTTTGGATCTGTTTCTTTTCAGATCCGCGATTGGTTCTATACAGATCGGTTAATTTTAATTACATTGAAGAATTTCATATTTGTTCAAATGATAATTTATTGAGAATTGAGATTTGTTATTTTCTGAGTGTGAAACCAAGATGCAATTTTTCTTCTTGATATCTAGAATTTGGATGGAAAGTGGCGATTTTTTTTCCGACAATTTTTTTTCATTTTTTGGATGTGCAGAAATGTTCTACGCTTGGTCAAAGTTGTTTGAATCTTCATCGTAAATACACAGTTGAAGTTATGTTTATTAATAGTATTTTTTTTTATTGTCAATTTTCTCATCCAAAATTAAAAAAGTTTAAAATTTTGTAAATCCGAGTTGTGAAGCTATATTTTCTTCGCCATGGAAGGATTTCGCTTCAGTTTCTACTCCATTGACAAAAAAAATTGGTTAATTTTATTTATTATGTGCATTTCCTCTTTTTCATCCCAAACAGGCAATCCGATTTCTCTCTCTCTCTCTCTCTCTCTCTCTCTCTCTCGCTCTCTCTCTTTTTCTTGGTTCAGCTTTGTTCACTTATGTGTTAATTGGAGTTGAATTCATGTCAATGCTTATGATTTTGGCATGAAATCTTTGTTGTTATGTATGGCTGATGGCCTATCAAGAATGTAATGGGTATTTCTTACAGATTTAATTGTTTGTGCATTTTTTTGTGTTTTTCAAGTTTATAAGGTCAAGCATCCATTCGGCCTTCTCCGTGTTTGAGATTTTGGTGATAAGCATGTATTTAAGTAACCTTTTATTTTATGAACTTTATCTTGATTGCCCGTTCTTTCTTTCTTTTCCTTTGCTCTGTAAACACATGTGTTTTCATTTTATATATTGGAGGATCTAATGATTCTTAATCATCTATTGTGGGTAATAATGTTGAATGATTCTTAATAAAAAAAATCCCCTCAAATGATACCAACAATCACCAACATTTTTGCAACTTACCGACGAAAATATTGTAGGTATTTATCGACAGTTTTAGATTTTGTTAGTAAATATCACCAACAACAATTTTACCTACATTTTATAATTTACTTTAACATTTTCTGGCAATTTTTGTGTAGGTAAATTGGTTTTTTGATGTTTTTATTTACAACGGCCAGTCTTTCGGGCCGTTGATTATCAGGGCAAAGAATTTGACGAGCTTGAAGCTATGTAAGTGTTCTGGGGATTGGGACAAGGTGTTTGATGCAATTACTTAGAGAAAAGATGGGCTTGTGGAGGTTCACTTGGAGAAGCTTCAAGTTAGCGATGTTGGCCTTTCGGCATTATCAAGCTGCACAAATCTTGAAATTCTGCATTTGGTGAAAACACCCGAGTGTATGAATACCAGACTTATCACCATCACTGGAAAATGTAGGTTGCTTAGGAAGCTTCACATCGTTGGATGGAAAACGAATCGAATAAGTGATGAGGGATTAATAGCTATTGGTAATCACTGTCCTAAACTTCAGGAGTTTGTTTTGATCAGTGTGAATCCTACGCACAAAGCTGGTGATGAATTGCCAGAATTTAGAGAGGTTAGTCCTTTGCGGAAGGGAAACCGTTGGTGATACTGAAATATTGTGCATTGCTGAGAAATGTGTTGCGCTGAGGAAATTATGCATAAAGAGTTGTCTCTTTTCGGACCATGGCATGGAAGCTTTGGCCAGTGGCTGTCCGAATCTTGTGAAGGTGAAGGTTAAGAAGTGTAGGGGTGTAACATCCCAATGAGCCGATTGGTTGAGAGCAAGTCGGGATGAGCGGACGAAATAGGAATTTTAATATTGTGTCGAGTAGTACGAGGAGGTTGGATTCATTTAAAATAAGTCTAGGGTCTTATCCGGGTAGGATCTTGGTGGCTTGCACTGTCAGGAGGTGGTGGGGCTTTGGCGGCAGGTCAGATAATAATTTGGGAATGAGTTGATACATAATCGGTTCGGTTGATTCGTTCAAATTTGCATTCAGGTTTCATAATAAAAGGTTTTTTTTTCTTATTTTGCTGCTGGTATGTTGGATTTTTATCGATTTTTTTGTTTTGTTTTTGGAACTGTTTGTTCTCATTTTTTTATATGGATTCGTTTTTTCCCGATCCCAGCAGTCTTCTCTAAATTGATTCAACTCCTTTAATTACTCGAGGTGTTCTGACTTATTTTAAGCATTGGATATTTTTTAAAGTCTTTTATTTGTTTATGGGTTTTTGTGATTGATAGGAATCGTTTGAAGGTCAACAAGACATACAATTGAAGAGGTTTGCCGATTATTTCGGGCGTGCATTTTCAGCGGTGAGCGCGTCTCAGTTTCCATGGCTGAAGTTGTTCAGGGAGTCTGTTGTGGCTGATCCCGAGCTTTGTGTTACTCTTTTCAAAATTAAAAATCCAAGTTAAACCACTGCGCGTCTACGTTTGAAAAGGTTAACTCGCCCGCAAGATAACAGGGTCACTTGTAGACCGGTAAGTTAAACTTGGGTCGATCTCTCGAGGAGTGGAAATACGGAGTCAATGATGTTTATTAAAACACAAATTCTAATACTAAACACGCGATCAACGGGGGTTTTTTTTCGAAAATCACCAAAGTACTTAATTTTAAAAACTCGATAACCTATCTTGCTACGAGGGTGTCAACCTCTTCGCAAGAGTAGTCTTATCGATGAACGAACTCAATAATGAATACTATAACTTATTCTAAAGACCGTTCCACCAAATTTCATTCAGACATTCAATCGAACAGTTAATAAGCATTCACAAAACACAATCAAAATGGAACAACGAAACTAATTATTCAAAACTAAATAAAACGAATTACCAATGATCATAAAACAAAATGTGAACAGTCGTTCATAGATAATCAATCATAAATGATCCACATGAAACATCCAACACAATAGTACCAATTCGTTATCTAACATAAACTATAAAACTAAACTACGAGATAAAGTTTAGAGATTACTAAATCGTGAGATTTCTCAGTCACAATACTACGGTGAATCTTGCCGAATACTTGCTAATCCGGGAAATGAAATGAACTTCACTGAATCTGGAAAGCTTTTCAAGAACCTCCATCTTCAACGATTATCCGAACCGATCGAACTCCTAAATATTATTATCGTAAGGGCTACTGGTCAAGAGTCGAGAAAGTTGTCAATTTTCTCTCCAAATGAATATGATCCAGTCTTGTGGGTGAAAGGATCAACTTGTTGAATTCTAGAAGCTTGTCACTAACCTCCGACTCCAGCGGCTAACATGAACTAATTGATCTTCTACATATTTTTGCCGTAAGGGCTCTAAGTCAAAGGTAAGAGAAAGTTGTCAATTCTCTCTTCCAATGGTTTAGGATCCAGTCTAGGGATGAAAGGATACTCATTCTCTGCATATCTCTGAGTTTAATAGGCTCAAAAACCGTTTCGTAACTGAAAAATCCCAAAAATCTGCATTTCTAACGTTCGAATCCGATCGGATTGCTCATTTGTCCGATCGGATGAAAATCTCTGTCTTCCTAACCGGCCGGACGTAGGTCTTCTCCAATCGGTGCGTGTCTTAAAGGTCAATCCGGTCGGAGAATTGTTCTTTTGGATACTTCGAGCGCCGATTCTTGGTCTTCATCTCCCGGTTTTCATCAGATGATTCGGCTGAAAGGAAAAAACAACAAAAGTGGCTCAAAATGGCCAATTATTGAATGAAAAGTCAGAAAGCTAAGCGGAAGGCTGAATAATGAAAAATCATGCAAATTAGCTTATTCTTGACCTAAGAAGATGGTAAAAAGACTAAAACATGACTCAAAATATGTACAAAAGTGTAACAAGAATGTACAAATCAGTGGCCAAAATTGCTGATGTAAGTTTGTCAAGGTTATCTTTGGTACTTGGGTTTTTGGATCCATTTCTTGAAATTTAGGAGGCTCACTGGTTTAAAAATAATGCATTTGCATCATTGCATGTGAGGGTCCTATGTGAATTTTATTGAAATTATGCATTGTCATTAATCTGCGTACTTCGGTGAATGATGTTATGCATCGATCGATTTTTCCGATGCTACCTTTAAACACAAGGGATAAAAAAATACTTAATTTTTGTGAGAAAGTTCTATAATAAGATGTTAGTTAAAGTAAAATTAATGAGAGAGGGAAAAAAAAGAAACAAAAAGTGGTTTTGTTAAAATATTATACTACAAGATTGTTGTTTTATACTGTGGACACTGGACAGGAGAAACATGTGAAACCATGGTATCTAAAATATGTTTTGGCATTTTAGGTTGTTAGATCATATTTTAAAAATAAGTTGTTAAAGTGTTTTGATAAAAAAAAGTTGTTTGAGCTTATAAGTTGTTTTTACATATCAAAATAAATGAGCTTATAAGAAGTTAAAAAATAAGGTGGGGTGGAGATAATTTTTTTTGGAGCTTCTGAGCTCTACAGAGCTTATTTTTGCCTCTTATTGGCTGCTTTAAAAAATATACCAAACAAATTCAAAGAGCTCATAAGCTCTTGAACATCTTATAATATGTTTTGAAGAGCAAACACCTCTTAATATTATTTTCGAATTTTTCTTTTTTTATGTTTATTCAAACTCTGAAGGTACACAGTTTCTCCAGAGAGCATTTACAATTTTCTACTTTTTCTTTGTTTCTTTTGAGGATTGCTGTCATAACTTGTATATTTATGGTGATGCAGATTCGTAACTTTGAAGGGCACGTTAGAAATAAATGATGTGCAAGGCCCAGTCAGTGGAGTAAACAAAATCCCGCGCTTTGTCCATTTCTTCTTTTTATGGCTTTTGTATAATAACAATGTTTTAGAGCATGTATGTTTGATGCTGATAATCTGGACCTGGCGTGAATGACACATATTTTTAAGAATCTCTATGACATTGTATTTAAAACCCTTTTTTTGTTGAGATAACTTTTATTTGGTAGTTATGGGTCAACATTGGCAAACTTACTTTATTTTTATATATGTATGACATGTTTTTCTTTTCTCTTCCAATTTTTCCTGTACTTGTGTGGACTAAGATGATTGCCCCGCCGAATTAGTAACCCTCGTTAGGGTTCTGGAGCATTAGGTTAAATAAAATATACACATGAAACATCTCAAGTCCAATAAATCTCATTGCACTGTAAAGTTCATGTACTGTGACTGTAATAATCTCAAAACTATAGTGAGAGTGTAGGCATTGGTCAAAATCTCATGTTCTGAATCGTGTGAAACTATTTTCTATTTCAATAAAATATGACATGCAATAATTTCATATATAATAATATAAAATATTGTATGATATATAAGCATATGTTTTTCCTGGATATTGAAATGTAAGAGTTTGTCATGTACTAAACTAAATCATCCAGATATCTGTAATTTTATAAACCATGCTTTCTACACAATTCTTCTAATGTGTGGTGCATAACAATTATCTATTTCATTTGGAAAAACACCAGATTTTTTAATTTACAGGTTTGATAGGTTTGAATTAAGTTTGTTGTATTTAAAAAAAACTAATTGATTCAATGGCTGTCAGATCTAATGGAATTTTTTCGCTCGCCCTTCAACTCCAGATTACTTCGTTCGGCCTTCAACTAATCGATTCAGTGGCTTATTATTTTCAAGATTTTCTGAAGATTCGATAACTATCGGATGCTAAAAAAAAATTCTGAATTTTTATTTTTTAGATTTTCAATTTCCAGATTTTTTAAATGATAATTCCATGAATTCGTTCATAATTGTTTACATATCTGCAATTTGTTGTTGAATTGATTTCAAAATTTTGTTGTTGAATTGACTTCAGAATTCGTTCCCGATTTGTTGTTGAATTAATTTCAGAATTCGTTTTGTTGTTGAATTGATTTCAGAATTTGTTCATAATTGTTCACATATATGCAATCTAAATTTGTTGAATTGATATCAGATTTTTTTTTAACATATATGCAATTTGTTGTTGTTCATGAAAAGTCTGTGCGCCAAATTTGTAATTTTTGGATATTCTTGGATGGTTGAGTTCAGATTAGATTGATTTTATTTAATTTTTAGATTATAGTTTTCAGATTTAGATTGATTTCATTTAATTTTTGGATAAATTTTTAATTCCATTTTTTATTTTTTTATGCACCAAGAATTGATTTTCGTCACTGGGGGAAAGTGGAAAAGACTTCGGGTCCGTATATTACTTGATCTTTCACTATGTAAACACCTTCCCTTTCATCATCCTCCATCCCTCCACCCCTGACCTCATAGATAACTTTTTTGTTTATACTTTAGAGTAAATTTATGATAACTGTACTTAATTATTTGGGTTTTTTATATAAAATATTGAACATCACTTGCACTTTTTTTTTAAATAGCTCAGATTTTGAATGTCTACCATTACTCCATAAAAACGATACTGAGCAAATCACAGATTAATAATATTTTTTACTAACATCAACGAAATTTACGTTATAGTGATGCCAATATATAATATACATTTTTAAAAGCGTCTTATTACTAGATTATTCTTTTCAAATTTTTCTCATTTTGGCATTACTTAATTTATAAAATTAATGAATTTTTTTGATAAACTCTTACACTTTTAGATTTTTCTTATATTTGCCCGCAAAAATTACGGGTTTTACACTAGTATGTATATATATATATATATATATATATATATATATATATATATATATATATATATATATATATATATATATATATATATATATATATATAGGGGTTGGGTTCAAATGAGAACCCGTCATTATATGTGAACCTAGGGACTCATCTTGACCATTAGATTGGATAATCTTGATGGTTGAGATCATGACATGTCAGCATGGTAATAATGTAAAAAAATGCATTAATTAATTAAAAATGGTATTTTGGACATATATCAACGTTTACAAAGAGCACTACATTGTTCTTTGGAAAGCACAATAGATTAAGAAAAAAAAACACTACGATTGTATACAAAAAGCATCGCAAATTTCGTCTATAAACTGCCAATTCAAAAATTTGAAATGAAACTCAAATTTTCAACAAATCATAACTTTTTCAAATTTTATTCGTTTTGAATGAAATATATATCAAATTAATCACATTCTCAAGATCTACAATTTAAGATACATATTGCATGTTTTAAAACGTAAAAAATATATATATATAATTAAATTAAAAAAAACTGGACTTATTTTAGCACTACAGTACTGTGTAAAAAGCACAATGAACCTGGACATATAATTGCACTGTGCAATATTAAATCTAAGGCCATGATTAGTCCCTAGGTTCACATATAATGACGGGGTTCTCATTTGAACCTAATCCTATATATATATATATATATATATATATATATATATATATATATATATATATATATATATATATATATATATATATATATATATATATATATATATATATATATTTCAAAATTTATTAGATATATATTAATTATGTATACTTTTAAACTGATTAGGTGACGAGCAAAATGGGACATGGGATTTTTGAGTTTTATGATTTACGTGAGATATGTCGGTATAACTATTGAGTACGTTGAGCTCATTCCAAATAAACAATATTTTTCTTAGGTACAAACGAAGATATCGAGTGAACGGGAAACAAGTGAGGAATTGAAGTTTTTGAAGTTTGTTTTTATTCTTTAAATAAAAGTTGATCTAGACACAAATATTACTCTAGCTATCAATTTCTGTTGATAGCAATTTGATTATTTATATTATGAACTTTTCGCAGCGTAAATTTGAACATTTTAGAAATTATGTATCTTTTATATTGTTATTTTGAAAATTCGATATTTATTGTGATGCCAAGATTTCTTCAATTATTTTAAAAATATGAACCTATTTTGATTTAGCGAAAAATCGGTGCATTACACTTTATGAGGTTTAATAAGGATGAGGTTGTGCTAAGGCAACGATGTTTTATAAAATAGGTCGTATTTGACGCTTTTATGAGTTTAAATGATGATAAGGTTGAGCTAAGGCTTCGAGGTTTTGCATTTAAGGTCTTATTATAAACTTTTATGAGGTCGAACGAGGACGAGGTTGAGCTAAGGCATTGACATTTTGTAATATAGTTAATGTTTATTACTTTTATGAGGTCAAATGAGAAAATTGTTGATCTAAGGAGTTAACTCTTTACCTTGTAGGTCTTTTCTGATGCTTTTTTTAGGTCACGTGAGGACGAGTCAAGCCAAGGCATTAACATCTTAAAATATATGTCTTGATCGATGCTTTAATGAGGAGAATGAGGATGAAATCGAGCTAAGCATCCGGTATTTTGAAATATAGGTCATGATCGTCGCTTTTATGAGATTGGACGAGAATGATGTCCAGTTATGGCATCGACGTTTTATATTTTAGGTCTTGTTTGACATTTTTATGAGATCAAAAGAGGACGAGGTCGGGCTAATGCGTCAAAGTTTTATAATATAAGTCATGTTCGACAATCTTATATAGTTGAATGAGGACAAGGTCGAACTAAGGCATCGATGTTCTGTAATATATGTCATGTTTGAGGCTTTTATGACGTTAAATGAGGAAGAGGTTGTGTTGAGGATTCGGCATTTTACAATATAGGTCGTGTTTGAAACTTGCTTTAATGAGGTCAATATAAGTGGTCAAAGATTTGTAATATAGGTAATGTTCGACGCTCTAAGTGGTCGAACGAGGATGAGGTAAAGTTAAGGCCTTGATGTTTTTTAATATAAGTCTTGTTCAAAGTTTTAATGAACTTGAAAAGGATGAGGATGATCTAAGGCATTGATATTTTGTAGTATATGTCCTAATCAACGCTTTTATTAGGTCAAATAGAGAAAAGGCAACAAGGTATTACAATATTGCTCTTTCTTGACGTTTTTATAAGGTCAAAGGAGGATGGGTTCGAGCGAAGGCAATGATGTTTTGTAATATTGGCCAAAAGAGAACAAAAGAGGATGAGGTCGAGCTAAGGCGTCGATGCTTTTTAATATAGGTCCTTATGGATGATTTGTCTAGGTCGATATAAAGCGTTGATGTTTTGTTACGTAGGTCATGTTCGACACATTTATGAGGTTAAAAAATGAGAATGTCGAGCTAAGGTATCAATGTATAAGTCTTGTTCAACGATTTTATGAAGCCGAACGTGCACTAGGTCGAGCTAAGGCATCAGTGTTTGGTAATATAAGTCATGTTTGACAACTTTATGTGGTCGAACGTGGAGAAGGTCGAACTAAGGCATCCATGTTTGGTAATACATGTCATGTTTAATTATTTTATCAGGTAAAAGGAGAACGATCTTGTGCTAAGACATTGACTTTTTACAATATAGTTCGTGTTCGATGTTTGCTTTAATGAGGTCAAAATAAGGGGTAGAAGTGTTGTAATATAGGTCATGTTCAAACTTTATGAGGTTGACCGATGACGAGGTTAACTTAAGGCATCAATGATTTTTAATATATGTCATGTTTGGTGCTTTTATGAAGTTTAAAAGGCAACCTCGAGCTAAGGCATTGATATTTTTTAATATAGGTCCTAATCTATGATTTTATGATGTCGATGGAGAAAATGTCAACGAAGGCATCATGGTATTATAAAATAGGTCTTGTTCGACATTATTATGTGGCCAAACGAGAATGAGGTCATACTTAGATATTGATGTTTTATAATATAGTCCATGTCTGTCGCTTGTATGAGGTCCATGGAGTATATGGTCAGTTAAAAGCATCTATGTGTATGAATTAGGTTGTATTCGATGCATTTATGAGATAGAACAAGGATGAGGTCGAGGTAAAGCATCAATGTTTTGTAATATAGGTCTTGTTCGACGATTTTATTAGGTCGAATTAGGACGAGGTTGGGCTAAGACAATGGCAATATGTACTATAACGTATGTTTAATGCTTTTATGAGGTCCAATGAGAACAAGGTTGATCTCAGTAGTTAACATTTTACAACATAGGTCTTTGTGGACTCTTTTATGAGTTCGAACAAGGAGTAGCCAAGACAAGGCTTCAACATATTACAATATGCCTTGTTCGATGCTTTAATGAGTTCAAATGAGGAAAATGTCGATGTAAGCATTTTATGTTTTGTAATTTATAACATGACCTACCCTTTAATAAGATCGAACGAGGATGAGGTCGAGCTAAGGCATCGATATTTTGAAATATAAGTCTTAATGAACACTTTTTTGAGGTCAAACGAGGATGACGATGAGCCAAAATGTCAACATTTTGCAATATAGGTCGAATGAGGATGAGATTGAACTAAGCAATCGATGTTTTTTAATATAGGTAATATTTGATGCTTGTATGAGGTCAAATGAGGATGAGGTTGTGTTAAGGCATTGACATTTAACTTCATAGATCGTATTCGATGCTTCTATGAGTTTGAATGAGGACGAAGTCGAGCTAAGAAAATGATGTTTTGTAATATAGGTCTTGTTTGACACTCTTATGAGATCGAACAAGGATGAGGTTGAGCTAATTCGACATTTCATAATATAGATATGTTTAGTGAGGTCAAACAAGAACAATGTTGATCTAAGGAGTCAGCATTTTACAATATAGGTCTTTTATGATGCTTTTATGAGGTCGAACAAGAAAGAGTCAAGCTAAGGCATCAATATTTTAAAATATAGGTCTTGTTCTATGCTTTTATGAGGTCGACAAAGATGAGGTCATGCAAAGCATTTGATGTTTTGAAATATAGATCATGATCAATGCTTTTCTGAGATTGAACGAGGAAGAGGTCGAGCTAAGACATCGATATTTTTTAATTTAGTTCTTGTTCAAAAATTTTATGAGATCGAAAGGGGACGAGGTCAGGCTAATATGTCAAAGTCTTGTAATATAAGTCATGTTTGACAATTTTATTTGGTTGAACGAGGACAAGGTTGACCTAAGGCATCTATGCTTTGTATTATATGTCATGTTTGATGCTTTTATGAGGGTAAATGAGGAAGAAGTTGTGTTAAGGCATTTACTTTTTACAATATAGGTCGTGTTCGATGCTTGCTTTAATGAGGTCAAGCTAAGGGGTCCAAGTTTTTTTATTATAGGTCATGTTCAAGGCTTAATGAGGTTGAGCGAGGACGGGATTCATTTAAGGCTTCGATTCTTTTTTATATAGGTCTTGTTTCACACTTTTGTGAATTTGAAAATGACGACGTTGGTCTAAGGCATTGATATTTCATAATATAGGTGCAAATGAATGTTTTTATGAGGTCAATCAGAGAAAAGGCCAACCAAGGCATTAAGGTATTATAATATTGCCCTTGCTCGAGGCTTTTATGAGGTCAAACAAGGATGAGGTCGAGTTAAGGCATTGATGTTTTGAAATACAAGTCTTAAATGATGCTTTTACGAGGTTGAACGAAAATGAGGCTGAGCTAAGGCATCAACATTTGAAATATCGGTCGAGTTCAATTCAATATTGAGTTCGAATGAGGATGATGTAGAACTAAGTCATCGATGTTTTTTAATGTAGGTAATATTCAATGCTTTATGAGGTTAAACGAGGATGAGGTTGTGCTAAGGCAACGATGTTTTACAACATAGGTCGTATTTGACGCTTTTATGAGTATAATGAGGATGAGGTTGAGTTAGGGCGTCGATGTTTTGTAAGTAAGGTCTTATTAAAAACTTTTATGAGGTCGAACGAGGACGAGGTTGAGCTAAGGCATTGTCAGTTTCTAATATAGCTAATGTTTATTGCTTTTATGAGGTCAAATGAGAAAAATGTTTATCTAAGGAGTTGACACTTTACCGTGTAGGTTTTTTCTGATGCTTCTTTCAGGTCACGTGAGGACGAGTCAAGCCAGGGCATTAACATCTTAAAATATATGTCTTGATCGATGCTTTTATGAGGCGAACGAGGATGAGGTCGATCTAAGTATCCTCTATTTTGAAATATAGGTCATGATCATCGCTTTTATGAGATCGGACGAGAATGAGGTCCGGTTATGGCATCAACATTTTATAATTTAGGTCTTGTTCGATTTTTTATGAGATCAAAAGAGGACGAGGTCGGGCTAATGCGTCAAAGTTTTGTAATATAATTCATGTTCGATAATTTTATTTGGTTGAATGAGAACAAGGTCGAACTAAGGCATCGATGTTTTGTAATAAATGTCATGTTTGATGCTTTTATGATGTGTTGAGGCATCGACATTTTACAATATAGGTCGTGTTTGAAACTTGCTTTATTGAGGTCAAGCTAAGGGGTTAAAGATTTGTAATATAGGTCATGTTCGACACGTTAATAGGTTGAAAGAGGATGAGGTTGAGTTAAGGCATTGAACCTTTTTAATATAGGTCTTGTTCAAAATCTTAATGAAGTTGAAAAGGATGAGGACGAGCTAAGTCATTGATATTTTTTAATATATATCCTAATCGATGATTTTATTAGGTTGAATGGAGATAAGGCCAGCCATGGCGACAAGGTATTACAATGTAGGTCTTTTTCGACGCTTTTATGAGGTCAAAAGAGGATCGGGTCGAGCCAAGTCATCGATGTTTTATAATATAGGTCATGCTCGATGCTTTTATGAGATCGAAAGAGGACGAGGTTGAGCAAAGGCATGACGTCTTGTAATATATGTACTTTTTGATGATTTTATTAGGCCGAATATGGACGAGGTCGAGATAAAGCGTGGATATTTTGTAATATAGGTCAAGTTCCATGCATTTATGAGGTAAAACAATGAGAATGTTGAGCTAAGGCGTCAATGATATAAGTCTTCTTCAATGCTTTTATGAAGTCGAACGTGGACCAGGTCGAGCTAAGGCATTGGTGTTGTGTAATATAAGTCATTTTCGAAAACTTTATTTAGTCGAACAAGGACAATGTCAAACTAAGGCATCGATGTTTTATAATATATTACATGTTTAATCTTTTATGAGGATAGATTAGGACAAGCTTGTTCTAAGACATCGAGTTTTACAATATATGTCGTGTTCGGTCCTTGCTTTAATGAGGTCAAGATAAGAGGTCCAAGTTTTGTAATATGGGTCATGTTCGACACTTTAAGGCATCGACGATTTTTAATATGTCATGTTCAATGTTTTTATGAAGTTGAAAAGGACAACCTCGAGCCAAGGCATTTATATTTTTTTAATATAGGTCCTAATTGATGTTTTTATGAGGGCAAATGGAGAGAAAGTCGTCTACGGCACCAAGGTATTATAATATAGGTCTTCTTTGACGCTTTATGAGGTCGAATGAAAATGCGGTCCAACTTAGATATCGATGTTTTATAATATAGGTCATGTTCGACGCTTTTATGAGGTCGATATATATATATATATATATGATTAAGTTCAAATGAGAACCATGTCCCTATATGTGAACCTAGGGTCAATTATGTGCCTATTAGATCTAATTAAATGGATGGATCAGATTTTTTTGTGTATTTCCTTATTTAATTAAAAGTATTAGGATTGTATAATAAAAGCACTGGTAGTGTATATAACTGAAATATTAACAAAGCATTGTGGTTGTATAATAAAAGCACTAGTTCGCAGGTTCGCATATAAGGACATGGTTCTCATTTGAACCCACCCCTATATATATATAGTTGTAAAAGAACTAGATCTTGGATTTGCCAAACCATAAGGTTAATCAACTAAAAGATGACTCTAGAAAAATATGAGTTCCAAAATCTGAATCATGCTTGATCAGAAATCCAATTCGATTCAAATTTAATCGAATTAGTATCAAACTTCAAATAGGGGTTTAAAAATATCCATTGGATTGTGAACTAATCTCAAAAACACTCTGTGTTTTTACAAACGTTTAAGAATCGCCCACAAGAGAACGGGGTCGATCGTAGTGCAGTGAGACGGTTCAAGTCGAATCTCTCGAGGAAGACTAATCAGAATCAATTTTTATGTTTGAATCATGAAAGAGAAATTAAAGAAAAATATATCATAGACACATGATCAAATTTTGATTTTGAGTTTTTAGAAACAATGACAAGAATTTATTGATGTGAAATAAAATTGAAGACTTTGAAAAGATTAATAAAATAGGGGTCTAAGGTTCTAAACTCGTCTCCACGACCCATTGGATATTTATTGAACACTTAATCTACAAATCGAGGTTGTCAATCCTGATTCTCAAATAAACACCCGATAATTACCAATTGATGGTTCTAAACTCATTTAGTCACTAGACAAGTCCTAACCTAAAATCATCAAGAAATGAAATAACATAATTTAAAAGCAATCATAAACATAATTAATCTAATAAATAAATACATAATCAAAAATAGTAAATCATTAACTCATAATTAATAGCACAAATAAATTAACACAAAGCGTGGAGGGAAATACATTTAAAATACTCTAAAAAGTCAAATAAACTACAATGCTTGAACACATCTTAATCAATAACCTAGACTACAATAACAACTAAGTGCAAGAAAATGACTAGTTTGGCTAAACCCATTTGCCCTTTTCTATCAAATATATAAACTATGCCTAAAGAGGGAAAAAGCTTGAAACTAAAGCAAGAAGACAACAACGGAGAAATTGAGTGGTTCATGTACAACAAAAATTAAACTTAAACATCAAAAATACAAACCAAACATGAGAGAATACATTACTTCAAACATTCACAACAATTACAAAGAGAGTGCAAGAGAACAAGAACTAGAAATTACCCTAAGTAGAAATATTCAAATCATGAAATCCAAAAGAGATAAAGCTTCACCAAGTACAATAAGCTAATCCACACTACAAACTATACTAACTAGATACCAAACCAAAGTTCTATAAATTAAGCTAAGCGACTAAGGATTTTATGCTTGAAGGTAAAAAGGATGAAAAGAATATAAGGTAAGCTTGGGAATCCAAACACTAATGGTTCAAAAGCTCCCTCAAAATGCAGCTAGGTATTGAGTTTCAATAGGAGAATATGGAGTCAAAATGGTAATTTTGCCCGAAATTGGCCGAAAATGGCCTTCCGCAATCGACCGTCGGTCTACCATCGATCGACGGTATCTCTGCCATCGATAATGTGTTCATCGACAAATTTTATCAATGCATAGAAAATCATCATGTGTCAATGGCATGTTAATCGGGCATCGATCGATGGTGGTGTGAGAATCTCAGCAAGTCAGTTGACGCGGGTGGGAGCAGCGCGTCGATTGGCCGTCGATGGGTATGTTGATCGGCGGCTGTGCTTCATAGGTTCGTGTAGTGTTTTCATCAAAAGAGCTGGTTGTGACCCTCGAGAATGCTCTTGTGCTCGCTCGACTATACTAAAACTAAGAAAAATAAAATAACATAACAAATGTACAAAAATAAATTAAAATATGAAAAATTACTAAAAATACGAAACACGATATGAAAATGCAAAACATAGAAAAATGAGATAAAATACGACTCAACCCCGAATAAAGAACAAAAAAAAAGACACAAAAATATACAAAAAAAAACACAAGTATGTACGAATCCGATTGATTAAACTGTATGAAGTAGAAGAACTCAAAATTCGATTGTATATTTGGATGAACACACTTAAAGAAATTAAAACTATTAAAATGTAAACCCAAGAAATTTTCCAAATAGAATAATGAATAATAATATCAATTCACATTGAAACTGCATAACCACACACCAAATTGATAAACAAAATTCAATAAAACCACTACTTTTAGACAATAAACTACACCTATAACATTAGATCCGGAAAGATCAAAAACCTACTACATAAAATCACAAAAAATTCACTAATTTCTGAGTAAATCTCAGAGAGATAGTAAAGCCAAATGCTACTAAATTAAGTCATGAAATTTCTTCAACGAATTTGCTTATAATTATTATTTTTGACCAATCATACTAAGAACTAAAGCATTAAGAAGCGTAAAAAAAATAACTTGAAGATGTTAAGAGATGAATACAAGCTTTGTCGGAGAGGAATTGTCGAAGCTACAGGAGGAACTTCCGGAGTGATTTCACGGGCGAGGATAGAAGATTTCTCTTTCTTTTGATTTTTTGTCTCCAATATCCTTTTTCCTTTGTAATTAGGGGTTGAATTGGGGTAACTTCTTATTTTTGAGAGGAGACACACATTTCACACATGTGATAGGCAGTGGGGAAATGGGATCGGGTGCACAATACATAGTCCACTCGACGCACCATATATCATCTCCAAGGTGACAATGAAAAAAAATACTTTAAAAAATTCAGAAAAGTGAGAATAAGCCATAAAAATATCAAAAATTATATGGTGCACCCGGGTGTACCATGCAATGTGCACCCTAGTGAAAATGATGTCGTACAACCATTTTTTTTTCATTTTATTTAAATGGGCCTTACACTCATGAGGGCTAAATTTGCTCAAACTATTCAACCATCACTCGAGGAACTCCTTCTTTCTATTCATTTTTTGATTCGATTTCTTGCACAATGAGCTATGAATATTGGTGTGCCTTTGGAAGATATTTATTTTAATAGAAAAGCTTACTCTAAAGTTTTTTATTGTGGAGCTTCTAAGTTTGGCGCCCTTGATTTTGGAGTTGGTGATATCATTGTCAATGATCATCCTGTTGTTGATTCTGATGTTCTTGTGTCATCGTCTCGAGTTTGGACTGTGGATGAATCTATTGATCCAGTATTTGTGGCTGCATCATCTTCTTAACATATGAATGTTATTGAATTTGTTGATCGTACTTCATTTGTTCTTGGCCATCTTCTGAATATTTTGGTAATATTATTTGTTACTTTTGCCTATTTTGAATTTTTTTTACATCATGTTTTATGTTTAGGATACATTATCCTTTAATGATGCGTATCTACTCTATGTATGTGTTTATATACATCAAATTTATGGATCGATATACATTACGTGATCTATTTTCATACGTCGATTTGATGATGCAAATACATCAAATTCATCTTTAGTTATGTATTTATTATTTGCAGTTGTGATCAGTTACGAATTTGGCTACATCATGTTTGTGTGTAGGATACATTATCTTCGATTTGTATATACACATCAGTTTTATGATTAATACACATTAAGTGATTACTTGTCATAGATCAGTTTGATGATGCATATACATCAAGTCTTTATTGTGTATTTTTGTAAGTGTTATTAAAGAGTGTTGATATTGTTGAATTATTAGGGTTATCTAATGATTCTTCGGGTTATGGGTATGGAGTATATAATTATTATGCTTTTAGAGCTGGTTTTTCAGCAAGGAAAGGCAAATAAAGATATAAACCAGGTTGTAAGGAGGTGATATCAAACTATTTCTTTGTTTGAAAGCTAGTGAGAAAAGGGAAAAAGTAAAAACATGAAAGTTTTATTCGAAGCTTGATGTGCGTACAAAATGTGGGGCCCATATTCAATTTGATATTGATTCAAATGGGCAGTGGACTGTGACAAAACTTGTGAAGGATCACAATCATGACCTTTGTCCTCCAAACATTAATTATTTGCTTTGTTTACATCGAGGAATCATGAAGAACCAACTAGGTTACCTAAAGGATTTAAAGGAGAGTGGGGTTGCACTGTCTAATGGTGTAAGGTTTTTGAAGAAGTAGTCAGGAAGGACCATGTTGATTGGTTTTATAGCTAGGGATGCTTATAATTACTTGTCATCACTAGATTATAAGATTTTTGATGGTATCGATGCTAATTAATTACTTCAAATTTTTAGAATGAGGCGATCAGAAGAAAAGATTTTCTTCTTCGATTTTGAAGTTGATATTGATTCAAGGTTGTGTAACTTTTTTTGGAGGGATACAAAAATGAAACAAGATTATTTGATGTTTGGAGATTTGCGAGTGCATGATATTACTTATCGCAGTAACAAATATGACATGATTTATAGTCCATTTGTATGAACGAATCATCATTGTTTAACTACCATATTTGGGTGTGGGATTTTATTAAATGAGTGATAAAGTTCTTTGTATAGTTGTTTGATGCCTTTTTAAGACTTATGGATGGTTTTTATCCATAAACTATGATGACAAGCCAATGCGCTGGTATGTCTTCTGCAATTGCTCAAGTTTTTTCCAAATCTCGGCGTAGACTTTGTATATGGCATATTGTCGAGAATTTAAAGAATATATAGAGAGAGTTTAAGAAGTCAAGTAGGGTTATGGATGCTTTCAATTATTTTCTAGAATATACCGATAAAGAGGCTAAGTTCGAATTTTACTGGAGCACGTATAATTTTTGATCAAGACTTTTTACCTTTTAATATATTCTTTTTGTTGATGTATCGGTCGCTTTCATACGATGTATCTTCTGCGGTATATGTGATGTATATAGTTACACTAGTGTAGAAACAGCATTCTAGAACGCTCTATTTCAGTAAATCTAGAACGCCCTGCTAAGGCGTTCGGTATGGAGCTGTTCTAGAAAGTCTGACATTCTAGAACGCCCTTCTAAGGCGTTCTAGAATGTCGGACTTTCTAGAACGGTAACGAAAAGATGTTCTAGAATGTATACTTTTTAGAACGCCTTTACGAACTGACGTTCTAGAAAATAAATACGTTCTAGAAAATAAACTTTCTAGAACGCCTTTTCAAACTAACGTTCTAGAAAGTACTATACACTGTTTGGAAGGCGATCTTCAATCGGCTTGGTGTCTTTGACGTGATCCGCAGGCGGGGGTTCATTGGTCCTTCCTTCTATTGCTTTTGCTTTGGCGAGTTCCAAGATGGTTGACCATATTTTTACGGACTGTCGGTTTGCGCGTCACATTTGGGGCTGGATTGAGGATGCTTTCGACATCCAGCTCTCCCTTTCAGGTGATTTTGCTCATTTTTGTGTTTTTGCTATTGACTATCGTTTTAGTGCGCAGGTACTCTTCCTTTGGAAAGCGGCTCTCATTTCGACA
>BMAC01000365.1:333300-357806 GCA_014905375.1 Phtheirospermum japonicum
TCAACAACAAACACTAACACAAACAAACAAATAAAAGCAAACACCAAAAATCGTAGCCTTTAGCCTTCCCCGGCAACGGTACCAAATTTTGAATCGAACTTTTTCGCGTTTAAAATAATGAAAATCTCGTCCGCAAGAGAACGGAGCTATTGTAGGCGATAAGTTGACTCGAGTCGAATCACAAGGAAGACTAATCGGAAACTATTTCGGTGTTCGATTTTACGTATAGAAACTAAAATAAAAACTAGACTAGACTAAATTAAACACGCGATCGAATAAGGTTTGAGGTTTTCTAACATCTACGAGCAATAAAATTAAAAGTTTTAAAACGATTAATAAAACGAAGGTCAAGTGCACCGGAATCGTCTCCACGATCGGGGTTGTCAATCCCGATGGTTCTAAACGACCCTATACACGCTTGACCAATAAACTCAACCAAAACTCATGTTACTCTAAACATCATGCAATTAAAAATGAGAACTTAAGCATTTAAAACCTACAAATCACCAAGCATCTTCAACAAAGGAATGAAAGCTTACGAAATTAACGAGAAAAGTCGCGAAGTTCAAACGAGAAATTAAACTACGAATTACAAACTAATCTATCTAACATCTAAAGTCTGAAATCTAAGAAACTAAAACGAAAATACAGAAAGTAAAACAAAGACGAAGAAAAGACGAGGAATTGACGACTCGAACTTGCAATCTTCGACTCTTCGACCCGAATTATGCGCGTAATTGAAATGGTGGCATGAACCGAGGGTTCTCTACAATATCTGGACCTTTCCCCCTCGTCCCAGCCCTTAAAAATGAAGAAAACCACCGGCTTTTATAAATTTTTCGAAAATAACCGCTCAAACTGCCGGAGCGTCGACAGTGCATCAGTTGACGCGAGCCAGGCTGCATGCGTCGACCAGGCAGTGCGTCGATCGACGGAGCTAGGATCGACGCAACAGAACATTTGCGTCGACGGTGCGTCGACGGTGCGTCAGTCGACGCGAGCCAGGCTGCACGCGTCGACAGGCAGTACGTCAATCGACGTGAGCCAGGATCGACGCAACAGAACATTTGCATCGACAGTGCGTCAGTCGACGCGGGCGTAGCGTCGACAGTGCGTCGACGGTGCGTCAGTCGACGCACCTGCATGGCTTTGGCTCGTTGCTCGTCCCGTTTTCCTCGTTTTGAGCTGAGATATTAACATTAAACAAAGTTAGATTATTTCATACAAAATAAAGTAAAAACACATTAAACAGCATAAGAAACGAAAAACATAAAAAAGGAAGAAAAAATGATAAAAAGATAAACTTAAAACACATAAAAGCATACAACATACGATGCAAAAATACACAAAAATCACATACAAATATGTACAAATCAGTCCTCCCCATAAATCCCTATATGTATTCGATATCACAAATCAATAATTTTTCATAATAATTTAATAAATTATAAATTATCAAATCATATTCTTTTTCCTTTAGTTGGCATGCATCTTGCAATGGCACATTTTCTACTTTCACATTCTTCAGTGCGGGTATTGGTGTTTCTCTCTCATCTCCAGGGATCTTCTGAACCCTTTGTATTCTATCAAGTAGTTTTCCTTTCTCTGAACCTCCAGATATTGCTTCTTCACTTGCTCTTTATTTTTCACAGATTTAGTATCCCAGCAAGCAATAATAAGGATTGTTCTTTGTTCGACTTTTAATTTGAATTGAACTCGATCAACAAATGAAAGCTACAAAAAATTGTAATGTATATTTAGTTTTAAAAATGATGTATCCATAGACTTAAACCGATGTACCCATCATTAAATGTGACGTACTTAATACATTTATATAATGCACGTGGAAAATACATCTAACGTGGTCATATGATCTACATTTTTTTCATGCCCCAAGTAATGTGCATAGCTTTCCATATATTAAATGCAATGCACACAAAGATGGAACAATATGTATAAGATATTTAACGCAGAAAGACTTCAATTTGATGTATTAAGGATGAACAAACAATGTATCAAGGATGAACAAATGATGTATAAATGATGAAACAAATGATGTATCAATGATCCTATGATAATAAGTTCTAAGGGAAAATGCTTACCACCATAAGAGGAAAGGGCCACATAAATATTAACATCTTGTTTTTGCTTCCACATCTCAATAGTCTCCATCAAACAATTCACTATATAAGCACACCATTCATATTTCTTATCCGATTCACATCTACGAGAGTAGAGAATGTAAAGTTTGAACTTCTGGCTTTGTAACTTTGATCAGGATTGATATAACAAAGATTACAAAATCCCTTTTTAACTCCTCCCCGTAGTCACCTTTGCGAACTATTTCTTCTGGCATTTTGTTTGCGAGGGGGGAAGAAGTACCTTTCCATCCACACCTTATTCTCCATTCCTTTAACGGGGAATTATATTCATCGTTCACATTGTCTTTGTTAGCTTCAATCAAAACATGCTGATCTTGAGAAAGATCTAACATATCTCGTACATCATCTTTAGTCAAAGACAATTCCTCACCGTTAAACATTATTGCACATCGGTAGGCATTAAAGTTTCAAAAACATATTTACCTAGTCATGCATCAATCAGGGATATCTTCAGTTGCAGCAAGCCTCCCAAACCAATTTCATTGACAGCTTGACATTGATTGTATGACATATTATATATATATCATCTCAAATAACTAGTTCGGAGACATTCTGGTCTTGACCTTCTCGCCAATGATTGTTCCCTTTTAGTGTTTTTTTGTTCTTTTAGACGGAGCTTCCATCCTTAGTATCTCATTAATACACTCTTCATCATTTGATTTGTCATCAAGTTCTTCCTCGAGATCTTTCTCTTTAGGTTTAATTTTTTTTTCTTTTCGTTTGGGTTGGTTTCCTATCTGCGGCTTTTGATCTTCTTTCCTTTTAAAGTCATATTTGCATTATATGTAATATACACAAAATGATTGTATTAGAAAATGATGTACATTTACATCTAGTATGATGTACATTAAAATCCAAAATGATAACTGATGTACACTACACACGAAGGAGGAAAAAGGGAAATAACTACAAACTCAAATGTACAGGCAGATAAGAGGTGATGTACCTACAACTTTCAAGCGATGTACACCACGTGTGGGTGGGGGTGGGTGGGAAGAGAAACAATCACAAACTCTTTGTACAAACAGATTTGAAGCGATGTGCCTACAACTTTCATGCAATGCACATCACACAGGGATGGGGAAAAGGAGAATCAACTACAAACTCAATGTACAGACAAATCAGGGGTGATGTACCTATAACTTTCATGCAATGTACATCACAGAGGGAGGGGAAATAAAGAGAAACAACCACAAACTTAATATGCAGGCAGATCAGGAGTGATGTGCACATGGAGGGAGTAAAAAGAAAAACAACCACAAACTCAATGTACATTTGGATTTGGAGTGATGTACCTACATGTTTCAATCGATGTACACTACAGAGGGAGGAGGGAAAAAGAGAAACAACCACAAACTCAATGTACAGGCAAATCAGGGGTGATGTGCCTACAACTTTTATACAACTGTACACTACACAGGGAAAGAGGAAAAAGAGAAACACAAAAATACACTATAAAGCATAAGCGAAACCTAAATTTCTAAAACCTAGCGTATAATAAGCCAAGTACAAAAACGAAGAACAATAAGAGTACAAAATTGAAGCACACGAGTAATTAGGTATTTTACCTGTCGACATCTGCAAAATAGAAGGGAAAAACTGCGTAATTTTTTGTCTTGAAAAATAATCGAAGCAACAACTAGAGATTTTATCGTGGTTTTCTCAAATTTTTGGTCGGTTTTTGGTGGTTTATCAAATTCTAATGCTTTTATTTGACGGGATGAAATAAGCACATGGGCAGATAATTGTGGAATTAAAATGAACATCATTAGTGCCAAATACATCATGCATGAGATGCACTTGGGTCCACCGTCTAACGATATTCAAATAAATATCTGCATTTTAGCCGATGGGGTTTAGTAGAGGTTTCTGATTTCGTTCTGTCACTTCACCTTCACCTCTCTCGTCTCTCTGTATACTCTTGTCGACCACTCGCAACCCCAACCACACACACATCCTCACACCCTCACTTTCATCAGCTCTGGCTTCTACAGCCCCATTTTCTCCGAGCCCCAGAGCTCAATTTCCCCAACACACTAGTTCTTCTCCATGGAAACCCCCCAAGAACGCAAATTTTATTCCCATGTCGGCCCCCGAAATTCCCAATACTTCGCAAATGCCCCAACGTTTTTTTTCCTCTTTCCCTCAAACACTCAAACTTCCATCCCGCCATAACCCTGCCCCTCTTCTTCCACCCCCCGTACCGGACTCCACCGATGACAATTTTGCAGAAAACCCCGAGAAATTGATGAATTTACAAGTAATCCCAAATGGGTATCCCTCAAACCTGATGAAACAATCGAGAGACAGGGTTTTCATTCAAGACCCACCTTGGATTTCGTCTCTCTTCATGAAGAGCCTGCTTTTCAGGAGCAGGAACAGAAGCGGATGGGTCAAAATAGAATTTCAAGAAATGGAGAGGCGAAAGTACTATTTGTTGAGACGGAGGCAGATAAAGGCGGAGACGGAGGCGTGGGAGGATATGGTGGAGGAGTACAGAGAGCTGGAGAGGGAAATGTGTGAGAGGAAATTGGCGCCAAACCTGCCTTATGTGAAGAAATTGATTCTGGGGTGGTTTGAGCCTCTGAGGGAAGCTATTGAGAAGGAGCAGAATTTGCGGAGGTCTAAGAAGAATAAGGCGGCTTTTGCGCCTTTCATCGACGCGTTGCCCGCAGACAAGATGGCTGTCATTGTGATGCATAAGATAATGGGGTTGTTGATGATGGGGGGTAAGGAGGAAAGGTGTGTTCGTGTGGTCGAGGCTGCTGTTCAAATTGGGGTAGCAGTTGAGTATGAAGTGAGTACTCAGTAGATTAAATGGCAACACCTGAAGTTCTTGGCTTCTACACAAACCTCACAGTCACTTTCTTCTTGCTGTTCAAATAGGAATTTTTTTTCCTAGTTAGAGTTTTGCTATGTACTAATATTACTAATTATTTTTCTTTATTAGGTTAGAATTCATAACTTCTTGGAGAAAACAAAAAAACACCAGAAAATGGAAGGTGCAGCTGAAAGTCAAGAAAATTCAAATAACGAAGCTGCTATTCTGAGGAAACGTGTTAAGAGTTTGATTAGAAAGAACAGGGTTATTGAAGTGCGGAAGCTGGTACGAAGTGAAGAATTTAAGCCATGGGGTCGAGATACACAGGCTAAGGTTTGGATCCTCCATTATCTTCTTTCCTAATAATCAAAGAACATAGTAATTTATTCAGTATCATTCATATCAGTACCTTTATTTTTTAGTGAGCATTAGTTTATATTGTTGTGCAGTTGGGATGTTGTCTTATACAATTGTTGATGCAAAGTGCTTACATACAACCTCCCGTCAATCAATCAGCTGACAGTCCCCCTGACGTTCGCCCTGCATTCAGACACGTCTTCAAGATCGCGACAATGGAATCAGGGTTAGAATTCGGACACTGTCATAAATACTCACATTTATGTATATGATCATGGTCCACTGGGTCCTTAATATTAGTCTTAATCTATTTATTATGTTCTTGCGCATTTGTGTATGTATTAGAGGTCTTGTGGCCAATGTTTTGCAGGGAATCTTAGTTCAAATTTTTTCCCCTCAGAGTTCATTAATGTTAATAATAGCTTGTAGGTTTGATCTGAGTGGTTATCTTTTGTCTCTTTCAGGCAGAGTATTGTGAAGAAGTATGGCGTCATAGAATGTGATCCTCTGGTTCTTGCTGGACTTGATAAAACTGTGAGTTCCATTGCTAGTCCCTTTTTGTTTGGGAATTTTATAGAGTAAAGGGTTTGATAGAAAGAAAATAAGAAGAAAAGATAATCGCAAAAAAAATAAAAATAAATTATTATTACGTAAAGAAACAGAAGAAGAACACAAGGTTCTCTGCCGGAAATATCCTGCCCAACTTATAGCCGTCAAAATACTTTGATGCCAAGATAATCCTAACAACTGACAATGAACTACTTGAATAGATAAATAACCCTAACCCTATGGGCCTAAAGTCCACTATTACTTAAATATGACCCTAAACATAAATTATATGAATAATATAAAGGGCGCGGATATACGCACCCCAAAAACTTATGAGTTTACCCCAAGTTATTTTAGAGGCCTTAATGAAAAGACTGAAATAACACTACTCACAATATATAATTAAAGTTAAAAAAATAAAATTAATATAATTATATAAACATTAATATATATATATATATATATATATACACCATGTGAGGATATACGCACCCCAAAATACTATTAGTTAACCCCAAAACAGAAACATATTAAATCCTCGTAACTTCTTCTTCATTCCCAAAACCTATTTCAATACCTAAAAAAAATTCACATTAAAACTTGTAAGAATGGAGGATAATGATAAGAACAAGATGAATAATGTTATTATTCTTGACATCTATCTGTTTTAGTCATTTTTTTTATTTTTTTTTGGGTGTATTACTATTTATTGGGTTGAAAATCGCGAATATGTTCGATCTGGTTTTAATGAACAACTGATGTATGTTCGAAAGTTCTGACCGAACATTATACATATGTTCGAATATATTATTTGAACACTTGCATATTGTTCGAATTATATTTATGAACATGGCCTATATGTTCGAAATTTTCGACCGAACAGATGGCTCTGTTCGTACCAGAGTAGAACACGGTAATTTCTTTCAAAAACTTCAAACCCTAACCTAATAAGTGAATCAAACCCAATGAGAAACTTATCCCGTACGTTTGATGGCTCACCCCGTTCCATTCTTCCTCTCGTTAAATTATATGGATTTTTCAAAGCATCTTTTTCTTCCCTTTTTTCCCCTCTTTTTCTCCTCTGCCTGCGTTTTCTTTCTTCTTCGCAGTTTCTTTCTCTCTCACTTTCCTTTTCTTTTCTTTTTCAATTTATTATTATTCTTTTTATTTTAATTTATTATTATATTATATTAAATATTAAATAGGGGTAAAATAGGGTGTTTGTGGGGTTGCTTTAGTAAAAAAAATACATTTTAAAAGTTTTTGGGGTGTTCTTATCATTTGGGGTCAACTCATAAATTATTGGGGTGCGTATATCCGCACTCTAATATAAAAGTGATGCGTATCAACTCTCCCGCCGTTCAAACAGCCTTGTCCTCAAGGCTGGTGTCCGGTCCCTTCACCACAATAACATTCGACCCCTCAATCAACACAACCAACACCCGGTGAGCACCCCTTATCCGGTTAGACGGCAAGACGAAATGACTCTTGTAAAAAAGAACGCCATTGACTAACGCAAAGGGCCTTTGAGTCCAATCGACCGCAATAAATTTGCACCTGCAATCCTCTCCACCCAGTTTCTGCCCAGCGATCCAATAAAGGAAATAGCGCACAACTCACTATAAGCATCCGTATTCTGGGACAAGGCAGCAGCAATGAATTTGTTGTCCTTAGATATATGACAAAGGCGAGTGCACTGCTCCACGAGGCACCCTTCTGGGACGAGGTCATTGGCATGGAAAGTGGGAAATTCCATATGTCGGGTCACTGAAACTGTCGCCAGTCGCCTCACCAAGTGGTGGCGCAACTGGTTGCAGATGTGGGCAGCTGGAACAGACGTAAGCAATTCATCACCACCGCCAAATTCCTGAAATTTTTCGCCCAAAACATGGTAAATAGCGGTAAATGAGGACACCGACCCCGCGATGCCAGCGCTAGACAAATCATTTTGGCGCATTAATGTCTCCAGTAAATACTCAATTCGATCAAGTTGTGAACACTTCTGATGGATTTTAGTGAACTCCGTCTGCAACTTCGCAACACCCTTCTCTATCGCCTCAACACGCGCCTCCATTCAATAATCCATGGGAAATCAGCAAAAAAGAAAAAAAAGTGGCAGGTCGGACCAATTGATAAAGGGTTTGATAGAAAGAAATAAGAAGAAATATTAATCGCATAAAATAAAATATTATTACGTAAAGAAACAAACAAGAATACAAGGTTCTCCTTGGGAAATATCCTGCCCAGCTTATAGCCGCCAAAGTACTTTGATGCCAAGATAACCCTAACAACTGACAATGAACTACTTGAATAGATAAATAACCCTAACCCTATGAGCCTAAAGTCCACTATTACTTAAATATAACCCTAAACATAAATTATATGAATAATATAAAAGTGATGCGTAACATAAATAATATTCATTGTTTACCTGCTTACTGCACATAGTACTTGTTTGCAGCTTTAGACGGTAAAAGGGATCACATTCTTCTACCATGGCTGGCCAATACGAGCTAAATACTGTTGTGTTTTATATTGTTTCGTTAAGTAGTGGAAATAAGTAAGATAACTGCTGTGCTTTGTAAATATTATTCTTGAACGTATATTTGAGAATCACTTCTCGATATGCATTCTTTCGCGTAAGATCTCGCTGTTGTTGCAGGTTAAGAGTTTCACAACTTAAGAATAAGAAAAAGAGTGGATTTTTCTTTTCATTTTCTAGAACATCAAATGCTAGCTCTTGGAACTTTCTTGAAATATCTGATTCTCTAAACTTGTGGTTTATGCAGGTTAAACATATGATCATTCCTTATGTGCCGATGTTGGTGCCACCAAAAAAATGGAAGAGGTAGTATTTCGCTTCTCATATTTGAACACTTTTGAAGCTTGTCTATCTAAAACATAGCTAATTATTGGAGTTTATCGAAATCGATTCAACAAGTGAAGAATACGGATTTTTCGTGTTGAACACTTATTCTTAGTACTATGGACCTTACACAGAATCAGCAGTTCTGCTCAGTGTAGGCCTCCCTCATTTCTATTATCTTGGTCGTCCTTTCAGGTATGACAAAGGCGGGTACCTGTTTTTGCCTTCCTTCTTGATGCGTACTCACGGGTCACGGAAACAACAGGATGCTGTTAAAACTGTTCCTGCAATACAAATGCAGAAAGTATACGAGGTGAGTGCGGGAATAAGTTGCATTTCATTTAGCAAAGTTTTAGTATTTGCACACGGTCCAAGGCTAGCATCCATGCATCTTACTTGTTAATGAGTTCAAATTTCCTCCTCTAATTAAGTACAAGATTTATATGCTACTGGAAACAGCAAGATCCTTGCAATGTTTTTTGTGCTCTCTTCTTGTCTCTCAGATGCTTTCCTTGTTCTTATATTGATATGTTTGTGAGATTGTTAACATGTTCATTTTGATTGAATATGCAGGCCCTTGATACTTTAGGAAACACCAAGTGGAGAGTGAATAAACGTATATTAATTGTGGTGGAGAGCATTTGGGCCTCGGGTGGCAACCTTGCTGGGCTGGTAAATCGTGAAGATGTAAGACCTTTAAAGTTCTTTTATTATCCTTGCCTGTAATATTGTACCTGTTATATTTCCTTAATAGCTTATGCTCTTTGTCTTAATAAAAGTCATTTTTTCTGGCTATAGGTTCCAACACCTGAGTTGCTTTTGGATGATGCAAAGGAAGTAAAGAAGTGGAAATGGAGTGTGAGGAAGGTGAAGAAAATCAATCAAGAGAGACATTCTCAAAGATGTGACACTGAACTAAAGCTCTCTGTAAGTTCTTCTTGATCTTCCACTGCCTGAAATTGTTTGTTCTGCATAGTGAATTGATATTCATGTTACGAGCAAACCAGTATTGTTACTTTTTGCATGTAAGAGCAAAGCTTCCACTTTTTGCTTTTGGGTTTATTGTTACTTTTAAGCAGCAATCTAGTATCCTAATCCTATTTCAATCAATAAAACTTATCAATTTTCTTAAAACAAAGTTATGCTCCTGTAATAATTTTTAATATGTATTCTCAGTTAAGCATGGTAATTGGGTTGAAATGCCAGTTGCCTCTGGGTGTGTGTGTGTTTGTGATGTCTTTATACGTGGCCCACCATCCCTATGTTTGTTATACCACAGTTCCCTGTTACTATCACTCCCCTCTTATCAATTTTGGTAATATTTCAATCATATATTCATAAGGCAAACATTATATCTTTGTATTGTTAAGTTAAAAAAATGTTATATATCTTTTTCAATATACAGATTTGTCAAATGTTGCATTGGTACAGAGTGGATTTGAGTGCCTGAATTTGACAGTTGGAAACACAGATTGTGCTTTTATGGGAATGTAATTATAATATGAAAAATGAAATTAGATAATAAAAATGACAATACTTTGTAAGTTCCTTAACTCTTTTAGAGTAGAATGCTGTGAATTTCCCACCACTCCTCTGACCGGGTTAATCTTGGACTTGGATTAAATTATATGATTGAGTGGATAAAGTTCTAGTGCCCCCAAAAGGAAAAAAAAAAAGATTGTTGCAGTGGACTCTGAAGTGTGATTTTTGTAAATCAGGTTGCTCGGAAGATGAAAGACGAGGAGGGTTTTTACTATCCGCACAATCTTGACTTTCGTGGCCGTGCATATCCCATGCACCCACATCTTAATCATCTTAGTTCTGATCTGTGTAGAGGGACTCTTGAATTTGCTGAAGGAAGGCCGTTGGGGAAGTCTGGTTTACGTTGGTTAAAAATACATTTAGCAAATCTGTATGGCGGGGGTGTTGAAAAGCTTTCTTATGATGGCCGTCTCTCGTTTGTGGAAAACAATATATCGGAAATATTTGATTCTGCTGATAATTCTCTCAATGGAAATCGCTGGTGGTTGAAGGCTGAAGATCCTTTTCAATGCTTAGCCGCTTGTATTAATCTGTCGGAAGCTTTAAGAAGCTCTTTCCCGCACACTGTTATCTCCCACTTACCAATCCATCAGGTATGCACACACATACCCTTGATGCTTATTTCTTCTCAAAACTTGCATTTTATTTAGTTTTTTTTTTAAGAAACTTACATAGTTACTAAGAGAGGTAAGACATGCAAATTTCATTAGAGTTTTACTTGAAACTAATATTGTAGCTTTTGAAATATGTTGAGAATTGCTTTCAACATTCCAAGTAAAATCGTGCGTACTTTAGACGCGCTTAAATTAGAGGATCCAAGAGAGCTGCTAGACATAGGTAAAAGCATAAAAAAATCTCCGTGCTAATTCTTGTTGAGCTGCTAAATTATATAATAAAATTTCCTTGTTAAAAGATACTACTTATGTCCCAAACTTTTCACTACCATTTCCCTTTCAAGACATCCTGAAATATGACTCCACTTCCTGAAACGATTTTTTCTCCAAAACTACCCTCTCTACATAAGTAATAATGTAATTCGCCTATTTAAAGTCAATACTTTGGAAGTTTCCAGAACTTACACTTTTATCAACTCTCATCCAAATTCCGTGCCAAGTAACAATAGTATTTAGATTGGAAATTACTGAGAATCTTTGGAAGTAATTGTATGTAGTTATGATGAATTATTAAGCAGGGAAACCGTGTGAGTCATCTTGAGTGATTGTTTGATAAACCTCAAGTGTGAACAAGTTGCTTGAGCTCAACTAAATGAAAATCTCAGTATATTAAAGGAAACTGGAACAGCTGTGATCTTTCCAAAGTTACTATAAATATAAATATCGGTTCCCTTCCTCACAAAATAATGCTTTTCATTCTTTTGTTTCTTGTTTTCATTTCGTTACTCTAATTTTTCCGTGAATTATTTAGTTTTATTCGTGTATCTGTTGTAGTGATCTTCACATTTATTATGATTCTGTTTTCGTTCGTAGGATGGGTCATGCAATGGACTGCAGCATTATGCAGCTCTTGGACGGGACAGTGTATGTTATATTTTTCAGAATTACGCTGGTTTCCATGTTTCAGAGTGATTCATGTTTCATCTATCGTAGATTACTGGGGACAATTTTATTTTATCGTAGTTTCTGAGTTCTTTGTTCTTTATTATACTCTCTATAACCGCGTCATGCGCTTTCTTTTTTACCATCATCATGATGATTTTTCCTTACTAGATTGACTTAAAAGAAGCCGGTTCTGCTGATTTCAGTTTGAAGCTGCTGCAGTCAACTTGATTGCTGGAGACAAACCTGCCGATGTTTACTCAGAAATTGCGGATAGGTTCGTTGAGCTGATTGTTTAAGTGTATGTAAAAGTTAAAGATGTTTGCCAAGAAGTTTATGGAGGTCTTTTTCACTTTTTCCTAATGATATACATGGTTGTAACAAACAAGATACACACATGCATTATTTTCTGAATACGGCGTTCTTCCTAGAAAATACCTTGCAATCATTGCCTGCTATGATAGTCACTAGCTACTTATCCAACTATTTGCCCACACTTTATATCTTGAAATTGAATGAATTCTAAGGATACAGACAGATAGTAATGAATTTAATCAAAATTTTAAAAGTTTTAAATAAAACATATTTTTCTCATCTTTCTGCCAGCACTCTATTTTCACTGCCAATCAGTAGTCTCAGATTTTGGTAAAACTGAGGAAGAACCATTGAAGTCGAAGATGCCATAGGGGATTCTCTAACTGAATCAAATTGTTGTACTATTTTCATGATTATTAAGTTTCTGAGCCTCACATAACGAAAAGTAGAAAACCATTAGTTTGTTCAATATGGATTCTCTATTTATATGTGAAATATAGCAAGAAAAGGAGCCAAAGGGATTACCGTGGAGCGGAATCAACATTTATCTCTTGCCAAGGATTTTCATTTTCATATATCACTTCTAGATAAATTTGTTGAGCAGAAAATGATTCTTTTCATTAAACTTCTTTCATCCCCCTCTTTTTTTGGCAATGTTATGATGATTGTCTCTGTTAATGTGGTTTTTGACGTATTCGTGCTCTCTTTCTAAATATTACTTGTTTTTCAGGGTTCATGATATCATGAGAAGAGATAGCGAAAAGGATCCTGCAACTGATCCAAATGCTTTGCTAGCCAAACTCTTGATCGGTCAGGTGAAGTTTTTCTTTCTTTAAATTTCTTTCGAACTGGTTGGTTTGGAAGTAAATGAGTATTTTATCTCAAGTTCAAGGCATTTTGTGCATATCAAGAACCTGATGTTTGGAAAGCTTTATCAGGTGGATAGGAAACTTGTAAAACAAACAGTGATGACCTCAGTATACGGTGTTACTTATGTTGGTGCACGTGAGCAGATCAAGAGAAGATTGGAGGAGAAGGGTCTCATCACTGACGACAGGTTGCTCTTCAGTGCTGCATGTTATGCTTCAAAAGTGAGTATCATGCATCAAAATAGAAGTTTATTATTATTATTATTATTATTATTATTATTATTGTTATTATTATTATTACTACCCTTACTTTAGTTTTTCTTCCAAACTACTAGGCTGTGACATTTTTTGTTATTTGTTTTTTCCTAGTTGCTCTAAGGCACAATGGTTCTCACATAATTTTCAACTGTATTGCTTTCACATTCCCACTGTTACTCCGGCACCTGGATCTGCTTTTGCTCTATGAGACACACACACACACACACACACACACACACACACATACATGTATGTATGTATATATATATATAGGATTGGGTTCAAATGAGAACCCCGTCATTATATGTGAACCTAGGGACTAATCCTGGCCTTAGATCTAATATTGCACAGTGCAATTATATGTCCAGGTTCATTGTGCTTTTTACACAGTACTGTAGTGCTTCTAATATTGCACGGTGCAATTATATGTCCAGGTTCATTGTGCTTTTTACACAGTACTGTAGTGCTTCTAAAATCAGTCCAGTTTTTTTAATTTAATTATATATATATATTTTTTTTTTAGGTTTTAAAACATGCAATATGTATCTTAAATTGTAGATCTTGAGAATGTGAATAATTTGATATATATTTCATTCAAAACGAATAAAATTTGAAAAAGTTATGGTTTGTTGAAGATTTGATTAATTTGATATATATTTCATTCAAAACGAATAAAATTTGAAAAAGTTATGGTTTGTTGAAGATTTGAGTTTCATTTTAAAATTTTGAATTTGCAGTTTATACACGAAATTTGCGATGCTTTTTGTATACAATTGTAGTGTTTTTTTCCTTAATCTATTGTGCTTTCCAAAGAACAATGTAGTGCTCTTTGTAAACGTTGATATATGTCCAAAATACCATTTTTAATTAATTAATACATTTTTCTACATTATTAACATGATGACATGTCATGATCTCAACCATCAAGATTATTCAATCTAATGGTCAAGATGAGTCCCTATGTTCACATATAATGACGGGTTCTCATTTGAACCCAACCCTATATATATATATATATATATATTTATATTTATATTTGATCTTTTTTTAGCAAACGAAAGGGTGGTAGATATATATTTATATGTCTGATCTTTATTGAAGTTACTTTAATGTTTTCAGAAATGAATTGTGATGAAGTTTGAATAAAATGGCTGTATATGCTGTGAACTTTCGTAATACAATAACTTTGCAGGTGACGTTGGCAGCCCTTGGGGAGTTATTTCAAGCTGCACGTGGAATTATGGGTTGGCTTGGTGACTGTGCCAAGGTTTGCATACATAGTGAATAGCATGTTTGGAGCTCATACTTAATGAATGGAACTCATAAACTCGGGATTGTTATTTGATGATATTTGACAGATTATTGCTTCAGAAAATCAACCTGTACGCTGGACAACGCCACTTGGTCTTCCTGTTGTACAACCATACTTCAAAACTCAACGTCATGTAGTAAGTGTTTTACATTCTATGAAGAAACATTGCATTCAGAATTTAGTGAAACCATCATATTACCATAGTTTGATACAGATTGCTTTGTAAAAAAAATTGTTAATCGCGTTGTACCTAATTTAAATTATCATCAAAGAAATAGATGTGAATATCTGTATCAATGTTTTAGATTAGCTGCCCTGATTGTGAACTGTAGAACTTCAAAATCTTGATATAATTTTTTTGGGATATTCTTTATTAGCTCGTCACGTGTTTCAAGAAATTTTTTTGGAATGGGATCGCTGATTTACTCAATGTCAATGCAGATAAGAACTTCACTCCAGGTTTTGGCTTTACAGCGTGAGGGTGATTCGGTAATTGAATAGTCAACTCCTGCATTTTTTTATATAAGCTTTTGTTATTGCGAGTAAGAAAAGTCATATCAGAATTAATTAACTGATTATAGGTTGAGGTAAGAAAGCAGAGAACTGCGTTCCCCCCAAACTTTGTGCACTCATTAGACGGTTCACATATGATGATGACTGCAATCGCTTGCCGAGATGCTGGACTGCGTTTTGCAGGTTTGTCTTGACTGCCACTACCTCTAAGCCCTGTCTGACTGCTCATTTGTCAGAGGGGTCTGTGTGTACGTAGCCGATGTCTTACCTGTTTACTTACAAAATTTGTCTATAGAGAACTTCCCCGAGTGGAAACTACAGGCACGATTAGATACACTCCCATCTTGGAAATTTTCTGTTAGGGAATAGTGATGATTTATTATATACTAAGAATGATGAATTTTGAGAGTGAATGGATACGAGTGGGAAATATAATGATGAAAGTTGATTTGATATGACACGCTTTAAAATAATGAGTGGTAGTGAGAAATATGTGAGTGGTTGCATAGTGAAATTTATGGGAAAATGTTGAATACTGATTTAGTGATTTCACTGATTTGATGATTTTTCTAAAAAATCAGTCCAAGTGATTGGTGAGAGGAAAAAGTGCAAGTGGGTGAATAGTGTTTTTGAAAATTTTCATGAAAATTTTCAACATTTGGCTTTTAACAATAACATACCTTAATTATATGGATGTGTTGCAGGTGTGCATGATTCATTTTGGACACACGCTTGTGACGTCGACAGAATGAATCAGATACTAAGACAAAAGTTTGTGGATCTGTACGATATGCCAATACTTGAAAATGTAAGCATTAAAAAGTTATACCTCATGTGGCTCTACATCCTATTTGTTTCCATTTTTTTTCGTGTTATCTCGTTATTCATCTTGATTCGAGTGTCGTTTGCAATCCGTTTGGACTTTCAAGCTATGTTCCTTATGAGTGTGAGTGTGTACCTGCTTTGAATTATTATTATTTTAAGACGATTCATTTCCATTTATCCTTTCAGCTGCTCAAAAGCTTCCAGACATCGTATCCGGCACTAACATTTCCCCCTCTTCCGGACAGAGGAGACTTTGATCTTAACAAAGTTGTTGAATCTCCATACTTCTTCAACTAATCCTCCCGATTCTGAATGCGCTCATTTTTTATCCTTTCCTCGTCAGAGGGTATCTGTGAATGCATGGGCCCCACTTGCAGAGGCCCAAGTTTTTATGATTTGATGCTCCCGAGTTGAAAATCACTCGTTTTGCATCACCTGTCGTCGATTTTGAGAGAAGCATCGGAATATATTATTCGTAGCGATATCAGATGATGCTGTGCGACACGAACATAGAATGACGGTTCCTTGGGTACGGATACGTGATGATATAATTGTTTTGTGTACAACGCTCCCACTACGGGGCACTCAGAAAAGATGAATGGAAGTCGTTTTATTGGGAAAATGATCAATTGTGTGCATATCTTTGCATAGATGTGTGTAGTTTTTCCATTGTTCAAAAGGTGTATAGTTTCTGCTGCCATACTGTACGTTTAGACTCTTGTCTTGAAATGGAAATATGAGAGGATATCGATGGATTTCGTGTTAAGGGTGCGCTTAGTTGTATCACACTTGTGGGTTTGATTATATCCCAAATTATTCATTATAGGCATTCATTTCACCCATCAATCTCGTTAAGTTGTTTGCTTGTATTTTTGGGTGTGTTGATATCAAGTCCAATAAATAATAAATTGTGTGGTTGTTCCATTTTTAGTTATCAGACTTCACTCATTTACCTTTTTGTCCTCCACTGCATAACGACATACCGACTTTACCTTTTCTGCGTTACAATTTTCATTCATATTCAAATTAGCACAGATTATGTCGCACTCGTGAATCAATTTTGTGTTTTGAATTATTTGGAATTGACTCAAGTTTCTGTTGCTCGTTACAGTGATTTTTTTTGGTACACACGGCGTGTGTTCGTATATGTGCGGCAAGCTAAACCTAGTTTAGTTGACCATGAATTTTGTACTAAGACTTTTATCTTGTTGATTTGGACTATAATTTTATATTCTTTGAAACTCTGGAGCATTTTAGGATGCACGAGTTTGTTTCATTCATTTGAGTGTTCTCAAAGCTAATATTTTTCCGCTCACTAGATTTATACTTAGGTATCATACCTTGTTTAGTACTTTAGCATCTAATAAGATGCTCATCTTGCATAAAAGTCTCTGATAGCTTTAGAAATTTGTAAATGTTTTGGAAGTCTAATGTGACAAGGCTTCGTTGTAAGGATGATAAGTCCAAAAGTTGGGCTACCAAATATAGAAGGTACTAACCTCAAATCTGAGATCAGCGACCTAAGACTGCTTCTGAGTACGTCATATCGACCTGCCAAATCCTTCGTGAATCTCCTGCAAAACAGCGCCTCGAACGGGCCGGATTTCAAGCCCGTTAAGGCCCTCCGACGCTTAAGTTAATAAGCGAAATCAACACTCAACACTTCTCTTCAATAAACAATAATGCGATAAAGCGATACCGACTTAAGAAAATAATGAGAGTCATACGCTTCCTTTTATAGAGATAGGGGAAGTGCCCCTCAATATAGGGTTACCTTTTATAACCGTAATTCCATTCATCACAACTCTACAACCGATTCCCAATTGGGACTATCCCCGCATGTTAAGTTCCCATACATAATAAATTTCTTTAACACAACAAGCATGGGCCCTTTATACAGCCCACCGAAAACCACATAAACTACTCACTTTAAGCCCACAGTCATTCATAAAGCCCACAATCGAGCTCAAGTACATAGCTCAAACCATAAGAGATCACGACCCTATATGAGAACTCATCCCCATACTACAGGTCGCTACTCTACACATACCAGCTCGTTCACTTCATAAAGACACAATACAGCTTGCTCATCTCCCAGGAGGAACACCCTCTCCCATAAATGAGGTCGCTTACCACAAATAACCTCATACATCAAATAATATCATATATGGACATTTTGATCCGTATCAGCTAGTACCCCATGTTTTAGTTGATTAAGACACGAAATCAGGTAAGACATGTAAAAACAAAATCAAAGGGCACAACAACCAACAACCACACATAAACACATAAATTACTACTTCACTTTACCGGCCCATACTTCAAAATCACAAAACGAGCTATAATACTCATCTTATCACTATAAGTTATCAAATATACCTGCGACCTGTAAATGTTCAGCTCACAGAGCTTGCTTATTTTAAGACAGGATGATCATCCTGCGGGGGACGACCTGTAAGTCCCCAGATTAAGTTCCCAACTATGCATATAACGACCTGGAACCAGACCACTGTTACCTTCCGACCTGAAATCACATCCAGACCTAAATAATTCCCCAAAACGCAATCATAAGCAGCCACAAAAGTCAAACCACGCCTCCTCTTATACATTCAATCCCACTAAAACTTCATTAAATGCAACCTGACACCGTGTCGGGCACGTGTCGCTCCACGATTATCTGGTAGTATAATAAATATGGTGGGTCCAAAACAAAAGGCCCTAAACATTCCCCGAGTAAACCCTACTCCCGCTCCAATCTGTCCCATCAACTTTCTACCGCCCAACACATAAAAATCATTCCAACCCCCTCATTTACCACTTTACGCAATTGCAATCGAAAAGCCGCCATTTTCACTCTACAAAAAAGCTCGTCAACCAGCAATCGTTCAAGAATCGACCAACAGCCCATCATTCGTCAACGACCTACAGCTCACCGAAAATGTGTAAGTCCCGAGATCTCTTCTCTGTAATGGTTTAATCGCATTATTGGAATTGTAATTGCATCTACTGAGATATGTTCGTTCTGTGTTATCCCCTCCCCTGAATATGTTTAATTTGTGATGAAATCAGCATCCTCAAAAACTGATTCACAAAACTCAACCTTCTCTTCCGATTCCAACCCCACTGAAAACCCCTTTATTTTAGAAAAAAGACAGAAACAACCCTCACTACCCTCCTCCGGCCTCCGCGATGAGCCAGAGGGCGACGTTAATTGGTTGGAGCTTCAAGCCCAAACCAGAGCCCATACTGAAGCCCAAGCTTTCATAGATAACATCCCCGAGGATTCTTCTTCTACCCCCTAACCCTCGCACTCATTCCAGAAGGCATTCCTTTACAAGAATCCAATAATCCACCCCCTTGCGAGCACCTTAGGGAAAACCCAGTGACCCTAGCTCGCTCATTAACCGCCGACGACCTGCCTTCCTCCTCTCTTTCAACCAAAGAATTAAAACACAATTACTGGCTACTCCCCGACTCGAAAAAGCTAAAGAAATTTCAACGAATCCTCAACCTCCCAGAAACCGCTAAGATGGTTCTACCTGAGAACATTCACGCGGACCCCCTGCAACCTCCCCTTAACCACATTACCCTCTTTGACACACTGCTGGTGGCGGGTTTTAGATTCCCAGCCCACCCATTTTACGTTTAAATCTCCCACTTGTACAAAATTTCCCCCCTGCAACTAACTCCTAACTCCATGAAGTTCCTAGCAGGATACCTCATATTATGTAAATATTACAACACCCAGCCTGACTCAAGCTTTTTCACATTTGTTTTCAAATAAAATACCAACAGAACTCTTTCTATCTCTCCTCTCGCTCGGGTCTAGCTCGCTTTCTGATAAACCCTCCCAACAAAGTCCTCGAGTGGAAGAAGAAATTCTTCTTCATTCACAATACAGAAGATTGGTCCTTTATAACCGAGCTACAATGTCGTACTCCCAAACAATACAAACCACCCACCTCCAAACACTTTCCCCATCTATACAAAAAGTACTCTGATCAGCTCGCGGAGTGGAGCAAACGCCCTTTCGATGTGGTGGATCTCACCAGTCGATCTGATGTTTTTCGATTCGTGGGCATTGATTCTCACCCGGTCGAACCGGATCTTGCCCTCACTGAGCGCGAGTTTGGTAGGTCTTTCAGGTCTTAAAACCACACCACATCACATACCACCAAAAACCAAATAATAACACTCTCCTTGTCTTCTGCAGTTGCTTTTATCAACAATTGCGCCGCAGCTCGTTCCGACGGAGCCAAGAAACCATCTGCTCCACAGCCCGCAGCTCGGTCCGTCTCCCCACCTGTCAATGTGGATGAGGCATTACAACAGGCCTTCGGGACAGCCACTGATGACGAGGAGGAGGTCCAACTGGTGAGGCGAACTGCCAGAAATAAGGGGAAACGACCTCTTAAACCCGTGCCAGAGAGCCCAGCCACTAGGAGCCCGAGCCCGCCAGAACAAAAACTTCGTCGCCTTCGTAAGGGCCTCGCGGCGACCTCTACCAGCTCTCCTGATCTGAGCAAGGTACTGGCCAAGTGCGACAAAGTTGCAGATATCCAAACCCTTCTCAACGAGCACGCGATCAAACAGGTAGATTTTAAAGAATCTTCTCCCTTTATACGTCTAACACTCATGAATACTTACAAAGCCTCTTGACGCAGCCGAGTCCCCTGTTCTCCAAACTTTCCGAAGAGTTGGCGGCTCGTACAATGGATAGCGAGCTCCAGAAAACATGCGATGAGCTAACTGCGCAAACCGAACAACAAACTCAACAGCTATCACTGACGCAAGGGGAGCTGGATGGAACACTCAAGCTACTGAAATCTCGCGAGGAGGAAATACAAATTCTGAAGGGCCAGGTGAATAGCCTGAAGGATGAGGCAGCTCGTACAGACAATGAGCTGAAAAACGCCCAAAAGCAGGCTGAGGAGCTCAAGGGAGCACAGAAACAGGCTGAAGAGCTCAAACTACAGAATCAAGAACTCCGATCTCAAGTGAAAACAGCCCGCGAAGAAGGCAAATCTGAAGGTCGACGAACCTTCCTCACCAGCGCGTTCGGCAGGAAGTTCCTTGGTGCATATCGGCAAGAGTTGGTGGAGGCTTATGAGAAGTCTTCCATTTACTTTGGACTGATGGCTGCTGGTGCTCAAGAACGGCTTTTCACAGCTGCTACTATGATCAAAGAGGAGGTCGTTGCGATGAACGTCTCCTACGCTCCCAACGTTGAAGCCCTCATCAACAAACTGACTCCCTTAAGCAGTTTCAAGGGCGACTGGTAGCAGCCAATCGACGCAAAGTGGTGGCTATCTTGTCAAAGCCGGGCTGTTATATCCACCGGACTTCATGCTGAACTGGAAACACCACTGGATGACATGCTCCCTGAGCCCGAGCCAATCGCCACAGATCCCTCTGCTACCGAAAAAACTGCATAAAACTCTTATCTTCTTTCTGCTCGTAGTTTTGTACAAACAATTAATCGCTTTTGTTGGTACTTTAATTTATGTTCATTATCTGCACAACTTTCTAACTCTCAACGCTCAACCCTGCAACAAAAACTCTCAAAGCAATCAACCATAAACTAACTCTTTAAGATAAGTCACAAAAAATACGAACAATCTTACTTTCCATCCTGGGATCGTAGGATCCTGGTCAAATTACAACCCATAAACAATGCGGTCAATCAACACTCAAAACACATTAATTCGCATAAGAACATTTATTCAGAAAATAGGTGAACCAAACATCACAACCACGCAATCATAAAGAACAAAATAACTCGCAAAACTGTATTTATTATATTATTCAATTTCCCAAACATCATGCGGGAGAAGTGCCCTCCGGTCCAGAGTTACCTTCTCCCGCCACAAAAACACAACACTTTCCACAAACACAAACTTCCCACATCTTTCTAACACAAACTTTCTGCGGGAGAAGTGCCCTCCAGCCCAGAGTTACCTTCTCCCCCCACAAAAACCCAACACGTACCACAAACACAAACTTCCATCACAAGGTCTCTTGGTCGGGAGAAGTGTCCTCCGGTCCAGAGTTACCTTCTCCCGCCACAAAAATACATACCACAAACACAAACTTTCACCACATCTCTTCCACACGAACTTTCTGCGAGAGAAGTGCCCTCCGGTCCAGAGTTACCTTCTCCCGCAGTTCACTCTCTACGCGTAATACTTTTTCAAGTGACACACATTCCAGCTACGTGGCAAGACCTTTCCAGCTGCATCTTCAAGTATATATGCTCCTCCTCTCAACACTTTTATCACCTTAAATGACCCAACCCAGTTCGGTTCCAATTTCTTAGTCATCTTCAATGCGTCAGCCCTCTTCCATACCAGATCGCCGACCTGAAAACAACGATGTTTAACCCGCTTATTAAAAGCGGCCTGTACTTGTTTTGCATGCAATTGTGGTATTTTTCTCGTATTTTTAATTAGGGTTTTATATTGATTTTTAGCGGTTTTTAAGTCTATTAATTAGGTTTTTAGGTTGTTTTTCTTATTTTTATTGTTTTTCGTGTTTCTTGTTAATTTTATATTTTAATGGTTGAATGGGTTCAATTACCTTGAGGTTTGGTGAAATTCTTGGGTTTTTATGTTCATAATTCCTATTTTATAGTCCAAGGCATTAAGGATAAAAATTCAAGCCAAGAGAGGCTCAAAAATACCCAAACATTCTGGAATGGTGGTCGTGGCACGCCGAAGCTCGCCAAAACTCGCGCCTGCGCGCGCCCGCTCGCGCCATCCCCAGCTACGTGGCAAGACCTTTCCAGCTGCATCTTCAAGTATATATGCTCCTCCTCTCAACACTTTTATCACCTTAAATGACCCAACCCAGTTCGGTTCCAATTTCTTAGTCATCTTCAATGCGTCAGCCCTCTTCCATACCAGATCGCCGACCTGAAAACAAACGATGTTTAACCCGCTTATTAAAAGCGGCCTGTACTTGTTTTGCATGCAATTGTGGTATTTTTCTCGTATTTTTAATTAGGGTTTTATATTGATTTTTAGCGGTTTTTAAGTCTATTAATTAGGTTTTTAGGTTGTTTTTCTTATTTTTATTGTTTTTCGTGTTTCTTGTTAATTTTATATTTTAATGGTTGAATGGGTTCAATTACCTTGAGGTTTGGTGAAATTCTTGGGTTTTTATGTTCATAATTCCTATTTTATAGTCCAAGGCATTAAGGATAAAAATTCAAGCCAAGAGAGGCTCAAAAATACCCAAAACATTCTGGAATGGTGGTCGTGGCACGCCGAAGCTCGCCAAAACTCGCGCCTGCGCGCGCCCGCTCGCGCCATCCCGCCCGCACACGCCCGGTAGCACACGCACACGCACGCGCCGGCATCTCCCGGCAGCACTCGCACGCTCCCGCGCGCGCCTGTGCGCGGCCTCTCGCCACGTCTCGCGCGCCTGCGCGCAACCTCTCGCCAGCGCTCGCCACCCCTCGCTAGCACTCGCCCATCGTCGCCTGCCAGCGCCATCACGCGCGCCAACCTGCGCCCAGCAGTGCCCAGGCTCGGCCATGGCCGAGCCACATCGAGCCATGGTCGAGCCATCTCGAGCCAAAATGTGCCAAAAAGCTAGACAAGGGTCTAAGAAGGTGCCTACGGGTCAAACTTGGTCAAAATCGAGATTTTCAAGCCTCTAAGGCTATTTTGGCTCATTTAAACCCAATTAAATGTAATATAAATAGGAGACTTCTTTCATTTTGTAAAACACCTCTCATTTTCTCCCAACCCAAGCATGGGTTTGGGATTAAAAATCCTCTCTCCAAGCTCTTTGATAATTTTCTCTCTTCCTTAGTTTTTTTTAGATTAAATTTCAATCTTTCATGTAATTTCTTTTTCTAGATTAGATTTATTTCAAGCACCTCCTTGGGTTTGTAAGCCTAAGAAGAATCCAAATACTCCTTTGGATTGTTTATTTTGATGCAATTTAATTCAAGCTTGCTACTCTTTCCTTTAATTCAAGTAAGTTTTCTTTCAATTTCATGTTTTATGCTTTAATTCCATGCTTTTTCTTCATGTTATGCCTTTTGTATTAGCACCTTGAATTCATGATGAAACATTATGAATTGGCTATGGAATCTAGATGAGTGACACATCTAGATCATAGATCGGCTCTTGGATCGTTTTGATTTTGAGTTTTTGCTATGCTTTATTTTGCAATTTTATTTTTATGCATAGTTTAGGTTTAATCTTAGATCTACTTTCGAGTGTGTTGTGAGTTCGTGTTGTTAATGAGGGGAAGCGGGAGAAATTGTTGGAATTCTATGAAAGAGTCTCGGAGGTAGAAGCATTCGGAAACATCCTAACCAGACAGAAAAGAAGACCGCTCGACCCTTACAAGCACCATTGTTCGCCACCACCCGAGAAGCAAAAGACTTTTCCATTCATAGAGAGATCCAATCGTCAAAATCAATAAAAAGGCTTTATTGCTTCTTATTTTTCTTAAAGTTTTAAACTTTCATGTCAACTTTCAATGCTCTTTCTATCCATGCTTTCAATTTTTGCTAATTTGCTTTATTTGAGTTTTTATGCATAGTTGTA